>JAIXHY010000060.1:277512-303891 GCA_020449905.1 Globodera pallida
ATAAAATAATTTTATTTATATATTTTTTTTATAAAAAAAAACACTTAAATAAGATTGCACTTAGCAGATTATATAAAATATTTATTAACACAAAAAAAATTATACTTCAATGGAATTACATAACTAACAAAAACTTAAAACAGTTATAAAAACAAAAAAGATAAATCAAAAGAAAAATAAACATAATTAATAAATAATTAGAAAGAACATTACTAATAAAATAAAATTTATCTTTGCATAAATATTTAAAATTAAAAGGTTTTTAATCAAAAAGTTATACATTAATAAAATCTTTTAAATATTTTTATATGTTGGTAAAAACAGCATAAAGTAATAATTATTTTTTCTATATAAATAAATTTTAACTAACCAAATTTCATAATATTGCGATTTTTTGGTAGTTATAAAGACATCGTTGCCATTTTTGTGGTTGCAAAATAAAATAAAATTTATCTTTGCATAAATATTTAAAATTAAAAGGTTTTTAATCAAAAGTTATACATTAATAAACTCTTTTAAATATTTTTATATGTTGGTAAAAACAGCATAAAGTAATAATTATTTTTTCTATATAAATAAATTTTAAACTAACCAAATTTCATAATATTGCGATTTTTTGGTAGTTTTAAAGTCATCATTAAACAAAAAAGTGAACTTTTAGAATTAAAACCAGAGTTGCCATTTTTGTGGTTGCAAAATAAAATAAAATTTATCTTTGCATAAATATTTAAAATTAAAAGGTTTTTAATCAAAAAGTTATACATTAATAAAATCTTTTAAATATTTTTATATGTTGGTAAAAACAGCATAAAGTAATAATTATTTTTTCTATATAAATAAATTTTAACTAACCAAATTTCATAATATTGCGATTTTTTGGTAGTTATAAAGACATCGTTGCCATTTTTGTGGTTGCAAAATAAAATAAAATTTATCTTTGCATAAATATTTAAAATTAAAAGGTTTTTAATCAAAAAGGTTATACATTAATAAACTCTTTTAAATATTTTTATATGTTGGTAAAAACAGCATAAAGTAATAATTATTTTTTCTATATAAATAAATTTTAACTAACCAAATTTCATAATATTGCGATTTTTTAGTAGTTTTAAAGTCATCATTAAACAAAAAAGTGAACTTTTAGGATTAAAACCAGAGTTGCTATTTTTGTTGTTGCAAATCTGTTACCAAATTGAGTCAAAAATTCAAAATTTTCTCGGCGGCGCCTATCGGCACCGCCGACCCCCGCCCCCACCCCCTCCCATAAATTTCAACATTTTTTAAAGTTTTTAGAAATGGAAGCAGTCCGGCGATGCCGTGAGGCGGCGCCGGGAAAATTTTGGGGTTTTTGTTAATAAATTTCATCAAAATTTTAACAAAATTACGCATTTTTCGGATTTCGGAAAATTTTTTTAAAAAAAAATAAGTTTACGTAAGAGTGGAGGGGATGCCCGGCGGGGAAATTTTACAAAATTGGCCTCTTTGTTAAGAAAATTGAAGCAAAAACTCAAAGATGTGATAAATTTATTGCAAATATTCTTTTTTTCTCAATTTGATTTTTAAAAAAACTGAATTCGTCCAACCAAAAAAATGAAATAAAATTTGCCAAAAACCGCTTTCGGTTTTCGGTTAACCGGGTGTCGGCAAAAACCGAAACCGAAAAGCGGTACCCCCGTAGCTCTAGACTGTAATAATAAAGACATGCATCTAACAGTTGTATTGCTTCATTCTCTTAGGTTCATAAATAATTATATTCAAACAACTTATTTTATGAGCATATTAATTCAAGAAATGATTTATCTCCTTAGCAAAATTTAATTAGTGTTATAGAATTTGGTTGACCCCAAGTTTGCCGATAATTTTTAAATGATATTATTATTTAAAAATATAAAAAATTACTTTTAAAAAAATATTAAATTTATTTATTTTCAGAATTTTTTAAAGAATTCAATGTTTTATAACGTTTTCTTAAAAAGATTTGTCAGAATATTTGAAATATATACCAACTAATCAATTCAAACTTTTCCAAACTTTAGGTTCCAGGCTTTGGCCTTCAAAATTTTTTTACAAATTAAAATATACGTTTGGGGTTATTCGTTCTCAATAAAATAAAAAAATTTTATCAATCAAAAAATGAAATGCAGCAACTAAATATATCGAATGAAAAACTATTTGAATATTCACAATTTTTTGAGCCTTTATAAACGAAGATACGACAAACAAAACAAAAAATTATTTTTGATTAATGTAACATCAAAGCGAGAGTCAGAAAAATTCATTCATTTTTGAGGGACACCACAAAAACAATGTTAAAAAGAAATAAAATATATTTAAAAAACCTAAATAATAAAAACATCAGAAATAAGTGCGATCAAAAATTTATACGCCTTTATAAGTGATTGGCAGGAAACAAACTTCATCAACAATTTAATTAAAAAAAGTAGCCTAAATTTAGTTCAAAAACTATAAAACAACGTAAAGAACTAATTAAAAAAGCTTTTTAATATTCTTTTAATAATTTAAAATAAGCCGAAAATATGAATAAGTTTGAACAAAACAATGCGTCATTTTTTTCTAAAACATTTGAAAAACTAATATTTAAAGATATTATTAAAATAAAATACTGAGAATTTTTACAAATAAATAAGTTGTTCAATTCAAAATTTGTAAATGATTCTAAAATAATTTCGTTTGCCAAAATGTATTAATTATAAATGAGATTCATTAAGTACCAGTTCTAAAATATTCGCTGATTAAATATTGAATCGTTTTTAAACAAAAAATAGTTATAAAGATTAATAATTCTAAAAACATGCCTGCGCCAGGGGGAAAAAGTTAGATTATTAAATAATAATATTTTTAAATAAAACATTATTTATAAATAATTGTGTATCGATTAAGTGAGACATTGAACTTTCTTTTAAGTAATAAAAATTTTACCCATTAATATCAGCGACTGCTTGTTTGTGATTTTTGCCTTGCAAGGCTTCAGCGCACCTTGCGCGCGGCGAATCAGGCACGTTCGGCATCCGTCTATTACGAATCTGGTAAAACATAAATTAAGTAAAATAAAAAATCATCTTGAGGAATCATAAGTTTAGTAGAAGTAAAATATAATAGAAAAAGAAAAAATATCGGTTTTAATATTTATCAATTGCAAAACCATATAGATTTAAAAACTAAAAACATCGAATTACTTATACTAAATATTGGAACAAATAAACTCATTGGCTGGCTATATATGTAGAAATAATTATTTAACTAAGGTTAATTATAAGTGATAGACGAGTATTTTGTTTGTATGAATATTCATAACCTTATTTTTTAAACATATTGATTTGATTTAGACAACAAGGCTTTAATTGTTTGTAAATTACCAAAAAGGCATTTATGTACTATAAATTTGAATATAAAATATACAAATTTGTTTATATTATTTTTAATTTTTCTTAAACAATGATAAATGAATAATCAAGTAAGTGAACGACAAAAATAAAAGGGAGCAAAAATGAATGCACGACGTTTGCGGACAGAGTTATCTTTAAAAAAGGATCAAAATGCCGTGTAACTTCTGCATATATGTAGTTTTAACTATTTTGGCAACTCAAATAATGTAAAAAAAAATCATTTAATTATTTTTTAGCGTAATAAAGTTTCAATTAATAAAAAGATTTTTATTACCAAACTGCAAGAGAAACTTAACGCTTATTATTGGCATTTTTACTTTTTTAAATCATTGAATTTACTTTTTTTAATAATATAATTTTAAATTGTCGAAAGGAGTAAATAAATTTAAAATTTAATTTTAATCCATTTTATTTTTCATACCATAAAAGGCACGTCGTGTTTAATTTAATGACAAATCTATTCTTAGGTGACTTATTTGTACAAGTCTTGCCTTTTGCAACGAACAAAAATCATTCTTGTTGACAAATTTTGCACATAAAATTTAACATAGTTGCCATTTGGTCTGCATCCATAAATGTCCCGACCGCGATAACTGATAAAATCATTAAGAATAAAACACAAACAAAAATTGAAATAAAATCACTTAAAAATAAAATGCTAAAATAACAAAAAAAGAAATAAGTATTTCACCAATATGTTATAATATCTTGATAATAATGCGTTGTCATAGCTTTATAAAAATTTAATTGGATTGAAAAGATATAATAAATGAATAATCAATTGAATGCCGACAAAAATATGAGGGAGCAAAAATGAATGCACGACGTATAAGGCAAAAAAGGATCAAAATGCCATGGAGCATAAATAGAAAAACCCTCTCTCTTAGCTTTCACGCTTCTGCATTTATGTAGTTTTAACTATTTTGGCAACTCAAATAATGTAAATATAAATTTAATTATTTTTAGTGTAATAAAGTTTCAATTAATAAAATAAAAACAAATTTTATTACAAACTGCAAGAGAAACGTAGCGCTCATTGTTGGCCTTTTTACTTTTTTAAATCGTTAATTTTACTTTTTTAAAATAAATATAATTATTTTGTGGATAGGAAAAATATGCATTTAAAAAATTATGAAAAGCAAATCTGTGTTATCAATTATGCTGTCTATTGTTTGTATTAATTCTTTTAAAAAATAAATTTGAAAAAATCAAATGAAAAAAGATCCCAGTAACGACGATTAGTTATGTTAAACATTTAACCAAAAAGTTAAATAAAATAAAAGTGAATTATTTAAATAATTATAGAAAAAAATTGCAAACCTTTTTCCAAAATACTTTTATCTTTGAGTAGTGCTACCTACCGTTGTTGCCAAAAAATAGACACCCTAGGACAAGCTCACTCAAAAGATAATGCCACACCTCTATTTAAAATAATCTATATATTTAATCTAGCTTGATAATGCGTTTAACACCTTAAATATAGTTATTTAAACTGAGCTAAGACCGGATCAAAATAATTATTTCAATAAAAATAATAATTTCCTTGAGAATGGAAGAATCCTCCTACTGAGTCGCTAATATTCAAGTGAACAACAAATAAAGAGCGCATTCTTTATAAAAAAACAGATAAAAAATGCAACTCATTAATTAAAATCTAATAAAAAAGGTCATAAATAAATAATCAATGCAAGGGTTTTGTAATTTTTAATATTTTGACATAAAATAAAGCACTGAAAAAATTTATTAAATTATACATTAATTGCAAACCCAAATAAATCAAAAAAAATGTTAAAAATTAACAAAAAGGATTTAAAAAAGGCATCGGCAGATACGCAGACTGCGGATGGAATAAAAATAAATATTTTGTGATGCCATAATTACTTATAAACATTTTTTATTTTTGAATGTAATTATATATACACAACAAGGAAATATAATCATTTGTATATTTGGTGGAGCAGGTTGATAGACAAATGAAATAAGCAAAGATTTAAAAACTTCTGTAAAAAATATAAAATGTAAAAAGGACACGCAGGTGCATGGTGTCGTGGGGAACTTCATACCGGGCGCGCGCGTTGCAATTATTATTAATGCAATAAATGCTAAAAAATCGAAATCTTACAAAATTCAAACTTTAATATAAAATGAATAAATTTGTTAAATTAAAAAAGAAATACGAATAAACGCAATCAAGAAATTAAAAAAAAAGTTGGATTCACTTAACTCTCAAATAAAACTTTTCTATTAATCTAATAAAAGTAAAGGATGAGAATTTAAAAAGACCTCAAAAGAAAATGAAACCCAGGCATTTACTTATTTAAAATTAAAATTTTCCCATATTCGATGCTAATTTCATTTGATTATTTTAAAATTTGAAGATTTTTAATTATTTTTTTAATTGCAAACCCGTAGCTTTTACATAAATAATGAATAATTATACATTAATTTATTATTTTATTGTCTAATCCATTTTCTCACCAGATATTTAGAGTATTGTTTCTTCAACTTCCTTGTAGTGTAACCTTTAATGCAATTTAAAATTTCTTTAATTTTTGCATATATTTTACCATTTTTTTATAAACTGTCGTCAAATTTTACTTTTAACTTTTTGTAGGAAATAGATTTAAGTGATTTTATCTTTCATTTTGTCCATAACATTATTTATACAAGTTTATTTTTAGTTTGTGGCATATTTTTTCTTTTTTTGAAAGTTCAACAAATTGTGTTTTGCTCGAGTTCGACTTGTAATTCACAAAAAAAAAAACAATAATCCCACTCTCGCGCAATTCTCTTCTTCATGTTCGATTTGAATTGCGCTCTATTAATGATGCTATGTTTTGGGGTGCGGAATTGTAGTATTCTATGCTTTTAAAGAATCTTTTTAAAAAATTGTTAAACTATTTACCAAATTCAATTAAACGGATGTTATACACTACATTGTTGTTTTGCGACATTTCAGTGACCTGCAATAAAAAATTTTAATATAAAGCTTTTTTAAATAAATAATTTAATAATGTGTGAAATTTCTAGATTAAATTTGTTTTTATTTGCGAATTATATAAACACGGTATATATTTTAAATGCCAATTTGTCTTTTGTATTAGCAAAAACAGCGCATTATTATTAGAATTTACTTAGCATAGCCTTTCAGTTCATTATAACTGCGTAAATATTTATTTGTTTTGTTTGTTAAGGGTATTATATAATCCTATGTTTACATTGCATAAACTCCTTTGATAATTATATAAAATTAACAAAAAGTTGTTACAGTGTTAAAAAAATTAAAATTTTGTTTTTTTACCAAAACTAATCTATTAACCAATAAAGTGTTCTCGCCCGATGTCATTCTAATTGTAATTAGGGAGAGTAGTACGAATCATATTAAAATTATAAACTACCAATAATTATTTTTTTAAAGATAAAGTCAAATTTGTATCTAAAATTAAATTTACTAAAATAAACCTTAAAACGTATTTTTAAAATATCTAATAAAAATTAAATTTAAACCAAACTTCTCGTCAAGTACTTTGTTAAAAACATTTTGCTCACATAGTTCGTTAGTTATAGAAATAATTAGAGTCCGGACCAAAACCCAAAACCAAAATATTTTTGGGTTGTTTTGTACAAAATTTTGACCAAAAGTTTTGCTTTTTTATTAAACTAATTGGTTTGTTGCTTCAATTGTGTTAAAGTTTTCAGCTCTAATATTTATTCTTTTTTGAAAGTTTATGAACATAACATGTATTAGCTTATAGAATAATAATTTATTTTTTGTTGATTCTTTATTTGATAATTTATTTTGTATTAGTTTATTTCTTGATTATTTTAAATAGTCGGAAAAGATATTTTAAACTGTTAAAATTTTTAAGTAATTTAACTTAATAATTTTTTTGCAATGCCGAAATCAAATTTAAACCAACGATCATTTATTACAATAATTTAAAATTTTTAAATTTAAATTTATTGACTTTTATCAAAGCTGTGACTTGCCGCTTGCAGTCGTTGTTTTATCTCCATGAAGCATCCAGTTGTATTGATAAAAAAATTGTTTCATGGTTTCACTGTCCTATGAAGATATCCCGCTTGCGTAATTAATTATCACTGGTATTTTAGAATAATTACCAATGTTGAATAATTTTTCTAATTTATTTGCTATAAATATATTAAGAAAGGTGAATATTGCAAGCCGCATTAATATTTCGTTTATTATTCATCTGGAAAAAATATTAAAACTTTGTTACTTTCTTTACATTGTTTTTATTTTATGCAAGTTCTTTACTCGATTTGCTATTAAACCATACTGTTAACACTTAAATCTTACGTGCTGGAAATATCGCATAAAATTTAGATTTTACATTTACATGGTAAGAAGTTTTCAGTTTCATCCGTATAAGTGCAAATATTAACGGCGCCAGAGCGCTTTAGAGTAGGGGCAATTAAATAATAAATATTTTTATAAACGTAAGAAATGACAAAGCGTATAAGATCCTAACCATTCCGGTTCGCAAAGACATTTATGATAGTTACGGCGGTGAAACTAACGGAAACATTCAGAGCGCACATTTTTTATATCAAAAACGAATAGCGGATGCACAAAAAAATATGTTTAAAAACACTGAATAGAACACAGTTGATAAATAGTAAAATAAATAAACATCTATTATTACAAGTATTACTTTTAAATAATGCAAACAAAAATTTAATTCTGAAGCCTATTTTATAAAAATATTATATGACAAATTTTAAATAAAATACGAAATCAGAATTTAAATTTGAAAAAAGGCAAATTCACCCATTGCATTATATGAATGAACAGAAGAAAAAATCAATCAAATCGAGTGATTAAAATAGTCAAGTTTAAATAGCGTAAAAGCTCCGTTACAACTTCAACTAAAAAATATAGTATTCAATAACACTGCATTAATTTTGTATATACTTCATATATGCTCATTCTTAAATAAAAACAATTTGATGTTATTAAAATAATATTAACAAATCAGCAAATTCCTATCTTATTAAAAGATAATGCCTTTTTAAATAAAATAAAAGCGACTTATTTCAAAATTAAAACTAATAAAATTTAAAATTACCAAAATCAATCAAATTATCTTAGTAAATTTTAAAAAAACTAAATAAATTAATAAGATAAAATAAAGTTTTCAATTATTTAGATTATCACAGATGTTTTTGCAACTATTATCTGGGACAAATTAAACATTCCTTTACTCAAATTTATAAGAAATATGACATATTAATTTAAGGACAACTTAAGTGTTTTTAATCAGATATATTTTAAATATTTAAAACAACAAAAAATTGTAAATAAGAGCAATGTTTAATAAAATAATAACTTAATATATCTTTGCTTGCATCTAAAATGTAAGAATAAATCAACTAAAAAATAAATCAACATGTGGAGGGCTTCATAAGAGGGAGGCTCCTTTTAACATGCGTTTTGAACTTAACGGTGCCATGTATCCTGGATGGGACCTGCACGATGATTCTGATGTATAGAGTATTTTATGTTGCAAATAATGAATCAAAGCAAATTTGCCATATTAAATAAGAATCAATTAAGTATAATGTTAAAATGGATATAAAGCATATAAAAATACTTGCTCTATATTAAATTTTGCAGAATTTAAAAACTATACATTAAAACAAGGAGTTTAGTTGGTGTTTAAATAATGATATTTCACAAGTGTATTGAAGAGAAGCACTTAAAGATAAAACGCAAAGTGTAAATAACAAATTCAAAAAAAAAAGGTACCTATAAATGCTGTGACATTTTGCGATTGTTGAATTTGAAAAAAGCTTTAAAATTTGCAAACACCAAAAGTTATCAAATAAATAATAAAAATTATTAATCACTCTAAAACAATCCAAAACAGAAGACAACAAGTAAATAATCTTTAATATCGTTGGAATGAGTTTACGGTGGCTAATGTAAAAATAAAAACCTAAAACGTAACAAAATATTTGTAACAAAACATAATATCGAAAAACAACCAAAAATAAAAAAATAAAATTAAGTTTAGAAATTGCTAATGCTTAAATGAATCCAGAAATAAAACCAAAGTTCACAATAATTTACTTTTTTATGATACGACCTAATAATAAAAAAACAATTAAAATTTAGAAGTAATTAGTGCATTTAATAAATTGAATGAACAAAACCCAAAAATTTCAATAATTATGCCCCCAAAAACCCGTGTGCCTGGTCCTAAAAGCCATCCTCCAAATTTTAAAACAAATTTAAATATGCACGACTTTTATAACGGGTCACCGACAACAGAGAGAGATTTTACATCGCTTGTCAGCGTAGGTAACAAAAACCTTAAAAAAGTAAAAAACATATTTAATTCAAAAAAACAATAAAAATAAAATAAATAATAGAATTAATATATATCGCGTCGGAGATTTCGCTGAGCGTTTGGCGCAAACTTCGACACTGAGTGGAATCAACATTAATAATATTAAAAAAGAATATTAAAATAGAAACATAATAATTTTGACACTTTAATAATATTAAACAATAATAATAAATGATATGTTAAAACATTTATTAGTAACTTTCAAAAATTTGAACAATAATCATTTCCCCGACACGCTTAACATCACGACATAAGGTTTAAACTTCTCCACATTATTAAAACATGTTTAATGTTTCTTATTAAAATTTTACAAAAAACACATCATAAAAAAACATTTGAAAAATTATTTTTTATTTCCAAGCGCAAGAAACGATCTGAATAGTAGTTACAGTATAATTTCAGGAACCTTTCATAAAAATTAGCCTCCTATCGTTTGCTAAGTCGAAAAGACCTTTGTCCAGTGACTCTGATCAAGATGATATGTAAAATATTTTTTATTAACAATACTTTGTTGATATTGTAAATTTAAATTATTAATTCTAATTTCTTTATTCAACGAATGAATGTTAAATATGTTTTTGAGATTTTTATTAATTGTATAATGTATTCTGAAAAAAATACATAATATTTTTACATATTATATGATTTGGGAAAAATAAAATAGCATTTAATTTAAGGGCAAGGCATATCGGTTGTTTATAAGGGCGGATGCCTTGTACAATTGAAATAATAGCAATTGTATTAATTATAAACAAATGGATAGTTAATTCCTTTCCTAAAATTCATAAAATATGTCCGGTTACAGTTATAGACTCAAAAGCAGGACCGACTCGATATTTTATTTTTTTTAAACAGGTCTAGTCTTCATTTAAATAACAAACTAATCTTACAGATCTAACAATCAAAGAGCGATGGAAAGTAAAAAAATAAACATTTAATTTAAAAAACGAGTTATTTTAACGAACTTAAGGATTTTTGTGGGTTTAAGCAATTTTCTTTGTAAGTAACCCTAATTTTGAACATGAAAATTGGTTCAGTACAATACGATTTTTTTTGTTATAGAATTTTTAAATAATTTAATTCCAACAAAAATCAATCATTCGGGCTGTAATTATTTAATATAATAAAAACAAATCAAAATAGACCATCTTTACAATCAAGAAAAACTCAAACTTTTTAAAGAATTTAGAAAAAAAATTAACGATTTGCCTGCTCGAATGTCTTTATATTTTGTAAAAAGTAAAAAAAAAAAAATTAATTTTAACGGGTTTCATTCCACAGTTAAATTCTTTTTAATATCTTTTTTAAAATTAATACGCTAAATAATTTACCTAATTTAAAATAACAATTAATGTACTAATATATTTATTATGTAGATTTCGCGCGCATCGGCAGGGCATGTGTTTCAACTTTTTAAGTAGCGAAGTCGCCTGCCAATTGCAAAGCTTAAAACTTGAAAAAATTCTAAAGGGATTTAATTTGATAATGGCAAAATAAAAAATAAATTATTATCTAAAATGTCGAAATGTCGTCTATTTTTTAAATATATCTAAAAAATTTAATATTTATTTGTGTTTTAAGTTGCAACCGTTGTATTAAAATATGGTCTTATATACCTAATATATTAATCGTTTCACATAAAAAAATTATTTGTAAAAATATTTAATATTCAAAAAAAACGATTTAAATATTAAAGTTATCCCATGATATATATTATATTATAACGCGTTGATGCCTAAAACATTTGGCAAAAAAAACTTTTGCTATTTGGTCTCATCCAATAACGCGCTGATCGACATCGCCCCAATAAACGTAGAACAAAAATAATAAAAACTCAAATTATTAAAATAATACATTTATTTTGATACGAAGACTAAAATTCGGCAACTTATTTGTTGAACTTTTGCAATACAAAAAAATTAAGAAAGCCCGGGACCCTTAGCGAACACCAAAGCCAAAGCAAAATCTAGACCAGATCTCGGAGACATATCAATTTAAAAATTAACCGTATAAGAACATTAAAAAACAATAAGGTATTAAATAGTTAAAATAATCCTAAGAAAAAATTATAAATATAAACAATTTTTCAATAACCTAGTAAAATTTAATCAATACAAAAAATAAACGAATTACCCTTCAAAAAATTTTATTTGAATTGATTAGCAATTATAATAAAGATAAATTTAATACTTTGAAAAATCGAATATATTTATATTAAAAAAGTTTATTACAACAAATTCATATATAAATAGCATTGACTGTTATTTATAAATATCACAAAATAATTAAATGTACTTTGCTTTGCTATTGTATCGATTCTTGGAAGAAATGTTTAATATCAAGAATTGGCTGAATTGATCCACATATATTTTAATATATGCAAAAATAATACAAAAAGTGTCAACTGAAGAAAAATAAAACAAAAAATCAACTAAATTCCTTTATACAAATTAAACCAGGGTTCCGATATCTGCGGATTTTTCCTCATTATGTGGTTTTTGGAAAGGCCAATGAGGATTTTTTTTTGAAATGCGATTTGCGGATTTTTGTGGTCTTTCGAGTTCCATGTGGACTTTTGTGGTTTTTTGGGAAAACTGACAATAACAAGCATTTTTTCTTAAGAAATATCGTTAAAATCCTTAAAATTTTTTTGCCGCGGCGCCTATCGGCGCCGCTCTTTCATTACTAAAAAGCTTCAAAAAATGTCGTATTTTTAAAATTTGGCTGCAAATCTCTTAACCAGGGCTCCCAAATCAGAGGGTTTAGCCTCTGTGGGTTTTTGGAAGGACAATGAGGCAAAACAATTTTGGTTGCAAATCGCTTAAAAAATTGAGTCAAATTTTAAATTTTCCCGGCGGCGCCTATCGGCACCGCCGGGCCCACCTCCCTTTTTTCCAAAAATTTTTGGAAAATCCCGCGCAAAAAAATTATGTAAAATTGCTAAAAATGCTCTTTTGTGACAGGAAGTTGCTCAAATCAATTGTTTGTACCGATATATAACAAATGAGCGAAGTTAACATAAATTTTGGGTTTTAATGAAGAAATGTCGAATTTGCGGATTTTAGGTATCAAATGAGGATTTTTTAATGCTCCGATGCGGATTTTAAAAATTTTGAGATCGGAGCCTTGAATTAAACCCAATAAAATTGACATTGGGATCAATCACGAGCAAAAAAGGGCACCCACTTAAAAGCCGATTTTCAAGAAATAAATATTAATAATAAAATAAGAATATTATGCATAAACTAAAAATATTTAGAAACATACATAAATTATGCCTGTTAAAAAAAGCAAGTAAGAAAATGCGCATCTGCGTCGCAACGCCCTTACCCATTGGGCATCGGCTCGCAGCTTGCATTCATTAAGGCAGACCTCGTCAATGCCATCGCCCGTGTCGACATACTGCAGCAGAAACAACTCAGCCAGCAGCCAGCAGCCAGCCATCAACTCACAAGTCTGCCGGTTGTTTGTGCAATTCAAGTTGATATAAAAAAATTGTTTTTAATAAATAACTTAAAGAAGTCAATAATTTAAAAAATTTAAGCTAGCTTAAAAAAAGAAACTATAGGAGCACGCAATTGGAATAATCATAAAATAAGAAAGTGGGAGGAACAAAGATCACAATCATATGAAATTAAAAATTTGTTTCTTTAATTTTATTTAAAACAATAATCCTGTCAATATATCAGTTCGAATCAACAAAAAGCATCGAATAATCTTAAAATATAATAATAGCCAACTCAGTATTTTTTACTAATTCTTCAAAATTATATGTGTTATCAATGAGGATAAATAATTTTAAAACTACAAAAATTAATAACATCTACGTTATAGGCCACGTCCAAACATTTAGTTTTATTGGATATTGATGAAACTATTATAAATATGAGCAAATATCTAAACGGAACGTTTTATTTAACACCAAATTTATGATTTGACATTCAAAGCATCATTATAATTCAAATTTTTAGGTTTAATATTATAAAATATTTAATTAATGATAAAATGTCACAAAGGGGTGAATAAAAAGAAGCAAGCTTATTTTAAAGAATGTACTCATGATAAATGAACTGAGCGCTTCAAATTTGTATAACTTTTGCTTTTTAATCTAAGTATAAAGTTCCTCAAAATCAGTACTATAAATATATATTTTCCCATTATTAAAACTATTTTTGCTAAATTTGAAAAAGATAAAAATGTTTTATTAAAATAAATTGGTTATAAATCAGGCAAAAAAGTTAACAAATATAAAATGACATCAAATATGCAATAGTCCAAAATAAAATATGAAAGATTGACAGTTCAGCATTAGCCATGTAATAGAAAAAAAATAAAAAAAGTCAAGGGATAATTAAAGAAATTCTATAAATTTTTTTGTGTCATCCTCTGCCGCCGACTCCAATTTTCCACAAACGTCCAGCAAAATAAATAAACAAAGATTAAAACAAAACTACAATTTAATATTTACATTTTAATTAATTAATTTAAAGACCCATGCAGTGCCGCAAAAAACGAGAAATGTCAATAACTAAATTAGCACAAATAAAAATGAAAACACTAAATTTGCCTCATGAAATTAACAAAAAAGTTCAATGTCGCCTGCCAATTACAAAGCTTAAAACTTGAGAAAATTCTAAAGGGATTTAATTTGATAATGGCAAAATAAAAAATAAATCATTATCTAAAAATGTCAAAATTTTGCCTCTTTTATAAAATATTTCTAAAAAAAACTAGCTTAAAAAAGAGAAACTATATTTATATAAATTTAGAAACAAGAAATAACTTCTTAAATATTAAATTTTGAACCTAGAAATATTATTTAAAAATACCTCGGCTAAAAAACTAATCTGTAATTGTCCGCCCCTGACGGCACGCATTCTTTAACGCAAGTTACGTTGTTTTTGTTTTTATTTTTAAAAATCAGCACTCAACTGCCGGAAATCTTAATCAATGTTTCAATCTAATTAAACGTAGAACAGATCATACGTCAAACATATATTAATAAATAGGGTATTGACTTTTTAGTCAATTCTGTGCAATAAGTCTAATTGCTAAAAATTTTTGAAAAAGTTTAAATTTGTTCGCCTTTTTAAATGTATATTTCTAATTATACGGAGTATTATTTTAATGCAATGTAAATATTTAATTTTAAGTTTTTTAATTTGCTATGGAAAGTTGAGTTGATTCTTTTGAAATTTTGAACAATTTTTTCCTAATAAAATCAATATAAAAATATTTAAAGTAAAAATAAAATATTTGTTTGATCAATATTTAAACCATAATAATTTTATTATTTTCAAACATTTAATAAGTGTAATTTCTAATACTAAATACTTTTTATTAACTATAAAAATAAACGAAAAATTAAAAAATTCTAAAATTAGCGATAGCTAAGCAAAAACAATTCATTCAACTAGACTTAATACAATTAAATATTTAATGATAAAAGTCATCACACTTACATACACCAAATGCCAAAAATTCTATTTTAAAAAGTATGAAAAAATAAAATAGATTAAAAAATCTTTAAATTACAAAAATATTAATCAAAAATGAGCTGCATAAATCACTTTAGGGTGAAAAGCAACCCAAGTGTCTCTCTTACAAAGGAAGTTCGAGTAGACAAACGTATTGGTCAGACAACGATCAGCCTCTTGTTTTATAATTTATATTTAAGATTCTAAACAAAATAAATTTTTAATTAATATTATAAATCTATAGATGATTATTCAAAATTTATTATACCAACCTTAAGTAAGCATGCTAAATTAATAATCGAAGCTCACCAACCAAAAAAATACATAAAAATTATACATAAATCATACAATTGCGTACCTAAAAATGTATACATAAATCATACTGTGTGTGTATGTGCGACCCAAAAAATTATATAAAAATCAATAAATAAATCATTCTATTGGTTGTGTGCATAAACATTTTAACCTTCTTCACAATACTGGGGGCTCGCGTGCCATCTCCAAATATATTATTAATATCTAATTTGTTTTTTAATTTCTACAGTACAAAAAGTTGAAATGAGCAAGCAATTTATGAACATTGTTGAACAGCCTTATTTTCGTCTTCCGAGTTTATAGATTGTAAAAACATTATATGAATTAGTTAAAAATTATTTTTTCGAAAATTGACTTTTGGTTTTAAAACTCATTTATTAAACTAGAAAGCTTTCATACCTTGCGCCCATCCTTTAAATTTTAATTTAATTGGCTTAAACAAATTTTAACTTTTTTTCTAAAACTTTCATTGTGTAAATTAATTGGTTCTTAAATAAGTTGTCATTTTTATTAAGACAAATATTTAATTTGATGCTTTAATGGCTTAATTTTTAAATCTTACAGTGATAATTTCTCCTTAAAGGTACGCTTATTTTTCTGATTTAAATTGTTTTTGTCGTTTCTATTATTTTGGTTAAATTCAATCATATTAAACGTAAATCATTAAAATAAATAAGTTAAACCGTTTACTCATATTTTCATAAAATGAAATGTTGGTGCCCATAATGCTCTTCCACACAAGCCATGCTATTCTGTATTCCGAACTGGTTATGGAACAATCCATTAAAACGAAGAATGAAACTAAAAAAGTTAAACATCAAGTTATAAAAGTTTTCATTATCAATTTGTAGAAAGTTGGTTATTTAATTTATAGATCATTTATGCATAAATATAAATATTTTAAAATTTAATGAGAAGCCAAAAATTTAACTAGAAAACAATAATCGAGCTATGGAAATATATTAACTCAAAGCTATATATAATACAATCAATATTTGCATAATGTCAAAAGTCATTTCAAAGCACATTTTTATATGATGACTTTTTGTTATAGGTTTATAGATTAAATAAAATTTTTATTATTTATTTTTTAAGGTTTTTTAGAACAATAAAATTTCAAACGTGCCATAGAAATTTTTTAAAATTTAATTTATTGTTAAAAAATCGTTGTACTTAAATTATGCTAATTGCAAAAATAATATTTTGATATATCTTTTGATTAATAAACATGCTTAGAATTCATTGCTCTTAATTTATTCCAAATTAAATAAATGGCCAAATAAATCAGGCTCTGGGAGGTTGTAGTTGCCAGTTTTTATTAGTATTGCGTATTCTTTTTTAATTTAAAACTTTTTAACTGTGATTTTTATTTGTCAAAATATTTTTTTTGTAGTATTGTCTTTTTAACATTAACACTTTGATAATTTTAACTTTTTAATTGAGTTAGTTATTTTTTGCAACTATTTAAATAATTATTTTTATTCGTTTTTTTTAAATTTTTAGGTCGTTACTCCTTCAGTGTTCTCTACAGCGTTTTGGATTATTAAAGTTTATTTAAATTTTAAAATAAATATTGACAATAAACAGGTATAACATTTTACATTTTTTCTGCTTTGTAAAATTGTATTTATGTAAAAAATTAAAATAATTATAGTTGTTCACCGTTTTATTTAGGTATAAATAGAATAGCCCGGGACCGGCATTTTTGAGAAAAACCGGAACCGGGATTGAAAAAATTAAAAAACTGGGATTTTATAAAGGGGGAAATTTATCAAATCCCGGTCAAAAACCGGAACTAATGGTCAGAAACAAAGATTGCCAATTTTGAAAAAATCGGGATTTTATGAGGGAGAAATTCAGTCTCAAAATTGGAGACTTCAGTACCAGTCCCGGTCCCGGCCTACTCTCTTGCCATATTTATTAAAATAGATTTATTTTTTAATATTTAATTTTAATAATTTTTTCTAATCAATCAGGCACATGCAAAATTTTATTTATTAATTATTTACAACCTTTGTAATTTCTTTTATTAAAAATTTTATATTTTATATTTTATTTATTATTTATATTTTTTTTGTATTATTATTACCTTTAATCAAACCTCCCTGACAGCTTATCAATTGACATTCCATTGTATTTTTGTTTAAATTTAGCAATTACCATTTTCTTGATCGCAACATAAAAAATAAAAAATATTTTTAATCGTTAACAATTATTTAGACATTACTAATCATAATCTTTAATCATTTTTGGGATGGTTTTTCTCGTGAACCCATAATATTTTACTTGTTCTCGGAATTGTGTGGGCCATCGCAGCAACTATACAGTTTGGGAGTTGCGTCGTTTTTTTAAACATATTAATTCGATAAACATTTTTAAAACGTGAAAGTTTTTGATAATGTCTTTGCTTAATTGCGCACCAACGTTGCCTACCATTTCACTTTGAAAAAGACACGTGTTTAAACTTTTTGTCAAAAAAACTAACAATAAGAGTTTCTTTTCTTGTTTTATTTCATTTACAATTTGTATTTTTTGATTATCTTATTATTATTTTTAATGTTTTAATTGGGTTTTTATTAAATATTTCTTGAATTAGATTTGCTCTTTTTTTAGGGTTTCAATTTTCTTGTTTTGGGGCTTTTTAAAACTCTTTTAGATTTTTCATTGATTTTTTAAAAAAACTAAATTGATCGTTTCCATCTGCTCTCACGCTGTTAGTTGAACGTTGTTCGAAAAGTGGTTGAGGTTCAATATATTTGCATTGCCAACAAAGGCGTTCTCGACTCTTACATTTATTTTATTAATTTTGAAATATTACATGCTTAATATTATTCAGTGTTATATGAAACAATTAAATTGGGTTTTAAAATTCCAATTCATTATTATAATGCATCATAATATTGGTAAAAATATTTTAGAATTAGTTTAAGCTGCACTCCATTCTTACTTGACTTATTTAAAAAGTCTATGTTTTCTAAATTTAATAATTATTTTTACAAAATTTACTTTAATGATTGTTTGATATTATGTAAATTTGAAACTGGTTTTTTAATATGGTTCCATAAATTAATTTGCGAGAACTTTGTTTTTAAGTTTATTTTTTCAAAAATGCTTGATGATTTTTTAAATAATAGATGATATTGCGCAAATAAATTTTATAGTAGATATTTATATATTCACAAATATATAAAAATAAACATTTTGGTCTTTTGTGGTTAAGTCCATTGGTTTACATTAAATTAAACAATGGCGAAATGTCACAGTTCAGCAACAATTATTGTAACAGATAGTCACAGTACAGCAACAATTATTGTAACAGATATTTTTATTTTTAATCATAAACATATGATTTCTTTTTTGCTAAATTTTTATCCAAAATGTAAAAAACATTAATAATTTTATTGACAACTAAGTAAAAAAATTCTTTGTTAAATTTAATTTTGACAATTTATTTCTTGTTTAATGTTATCTAATTTATTTATTTATTTTATTTTTTCAAAATATTAATTCTAAATGAACCTGAGCAAATATTCTACTTCCAAACAAACGTTTATTCATTGTGAGTAACAAATTAACGTTGTTAACATTTTTTTATATTCGATGGGCAACAACTGAATAACACACATCCATAAAATATAATTTATATATTTAATTGGCTTGTTATATCTTGAATAATAAATATTTATCTTGCTTACTGGCAGCAAATGGTAGTAACTATGATCGCTATGTCCTGGTTTTAAATTTAATTTGTCTGAAACAAATTTAAATCAATTTTTCTATAAGCACAGATAACTCTTTTTTCATGTGATAAAGGCCAGTATTTTCTAATGATTCTAATGATACGGAAATTTGCGTTTTAGGTGCCGGAGGGAATGGATATACCGGGATTCCCTGTGGTTTGATTTGTCTGAAAATTTGCACCAAGATAAAGCTCCAGGCTTTTTACAGTCGGGTTTTTTTTCTCTACATTATTGTCCGGGAAGGGTCGAACGGTCTAACCGCCCAAAATGTTGCGCCTCTTTTTGGGTACCATGTTGGAGTTGGAGGGGCAAAAGTGGTTTAAAGCATGCTTTTGGGTGGTCGGGTTTGGAGAAAGAGCACAACTAGACAAAATTTGGGTTCGAATGGTACATGAAGATTGGGAGAAGGTCTAACCGTGTTCGACTTGTGCGTGACACAAAAAGTCGAAAAATGGCACTTTTTTTTGCCTGTTTTGGGAGAAATTCACAAAAACGATAGGGTTTGCTCGGAGCGGATCGGGGTTGGTTAATTATAAGTTGGCGTCATAATAAGCTACAAAAAATGTTTCTTAGGTGGGTATGTAAAAGTTCGACTTGTGGTCGAAATTGGTTGTCAAAGTTGAAAAAATTTATTTTTTTTTGCGCCAACTTTTATGCTGAAAATTTTTTGGTTGATGAACGACTTGATTTTGTGGTAGGAGATGCGCGATGGTTTGGGCTTTAAACTGATATATCGCTTGCCCGGGTTGGTTAGGGTTGATAGGCGATATGGGGAGTCGAACCAATTTATACATAAGTTTAATTGGGGTAAAAAATGGAAACTAAAAATTTTGCCTTTGGCAGCTATTTTATATATAATCAGACTCAACTGGATGAGCCGAGTCGTACAAAAAAAAGTTTGACCAGTTCTGATCAGAACTGATCAAGTTACGGTATTTTAAATTTTAAGTAAAAATCAAAAAAATTTAAATTTTGAAATTTTAACTTTTTTTAAATAAAATATATATATTTAAATTCAGCTTAATAAATTGAGCTAAACAAAAAAAAATACAGCTTGATCTGATCAAAATTGATCGAGATACGCTTAGATCAATTTGAAAACAAAATAGTGTGGAAAAGTGAGAGAAAGCGGTAGAGATGCGAGCGTAACGAGAGAGATAACGTGTCATTTAATGCTCCTCTCAGTAGTTTACACCCCATAGAACATTTGTTTAGAGAAATGTTAAGTCAAGAGTAAATTTACTCACATTTAATTAAAAAATTCAATTAAAATTTTTTAAAAAATCCCTAAAATGGCTTGCCCTGATTCGCCAAAGGCTTGCCCTTCCCCGGCAAACTCTAATTGCACCAAAGAGGGCTTGCCCAGCCCAACAGTAGAGGAGTTTTTAAATTTGTTTCTCTTAAATCGTTCTTTTGTTTTTATAAAGTATAATAATTTATTTTATTTTATTTTATCTTATTTTTTGCGAGTGTTATCAAGAGTTTACCATAATGAATTATAGAAAATTTTTAGATTTCAGAAAATTCTTTTTTGGCTAGTTTTGCCCCGTTTAATTCGTCTTACAAAACAAATTCTAGAAATCCAAATCTCAAAAAATTTAATTATTTATTATAAAAAATAAAACTAAATGCAAAGTAAGGGCAACAAGAAAAATGCGAAATAAAGACAACAAAAAATGAAAAACATAAAATCGTTGAATTCTTTCAACTCGCGAACTAAATAAAACAATTTATTGATAATATAGAAAACAAACCAAATAATTTCAAACCCTGATACCATGATCAAAACTTGAATCAAGCATCATTACGAGCAAATATACGCAAGGGGTTATTGCGTGTTCATTCAACAAGTCGCAATTAAAAGACAATTTACTTAAGTGGATATTAATTAAAAATTAAATAGATAAATATAGTTTTGAATAATTATTTGACGTATTGGCTTAATTGGCAAGGTTTTTTGATCAGTAATGTTTTTATCTAGCAAAATTGACTTACGTACCATGATTTTTGTTAGATAAAATTGACCCCAGTTGAATCTTTTGATTTTTATTAATAAATAAAGTAACAAGGTTTTTAATAATTTTTTCGCCTTCTGTTTGCTGAAAATAAAAAACATTATATCCGTTTATTCAATAAATTTTTTCTTATCTTAATTTTTTTAACAATCTACAAATTTAAGAACAACATCATCGATTTAAACTTAAAACTAAAGCAATAGAGATGTAGAAATTTATGTATACTTCTATCTTTTTATGTAAACATTAGTTTGACAGCAGTATTATTTCTCAATACGTTTTGCTCGAGGAGAAAAAAAACAATGTTCAACAAGGAAATAAAAGTTTAACCCTTAAACAGGCCGTTTAATACACAAATTTAACTTATTTAAATCTAAAATGTGTCGCTTCAAAAAGCACACTAAAAATTAATATTAATAACAATGAAAAAGCTCTAAATGAAAATAAATCTACATAAATAAATAAAAAATTATTAAAACCAAATAAGAGGGTGAATGTTCCGAAAAATATTAACTAAATTTACAAATTAATTCATAGTAAATATTATAACCTTTTGTCGATAAAGAAAAATAATGCACCATGTTTTAAAAATAAATACAACAACATATTTTAATTATGATATTTTCAAACTTGCCATAGAATCATTTACTTTAAAAAATTTTCTTTTGTATTTTCTTATCCTTTCTATAAGGTAAAATTGCCACACAACATACGCTAACTTATATTTTTTTCTTGGCTCCAACATTTAATAATATTCTGATGCATTCCTCTCTTCAAGAATGCTTTCCAAAAAAATATTAAGTTTATTCAAAAATGTTATTTAAATGTTTTGAATTTAATTGTTGTTTATTTTTCTACTTTTAATTACTTATGTATAAACAATGAGTAGGAACTCAAATTATTTGAATTGTATGTTTATTTATTTAAAAATTAGAAAACACGTTTTCCCGAATTAAATGTTTATGCTTAATTTTTTACTAAACGAAATTTTGCCGTAAAGTCTCTTCTGTTGCGAACTCGTCGGTTGGTAGCCCAGCTCTGTTTGCATTTAATATTTCATATACCCACGGGTCGCCAGCTTTGGTCTTTTATTTTTAGTATTAATTATGCTTTTATTCGCATTAGCGACTGAACACTATTTTGGTCTAATTTGTTAAGAAAATACATTAATTAAAATTTTTGATCCTTTTTATCACACGCTCTACATAGTGGTAATATTAAATTTTATTCTTTTATTGTTGAGCTATTTGCTTTTATAGAGTTGTTATTACTTATTGCGTAATAATTAAAAGATATTTGAAAATAAGGGTTTAAAAAATATTTTAGTACTTTATCTTATTTTTCATTTCCAGGAGTCGCTTTTCGTATACATATAGATTACTATTTACACTTAATTAATGATTAGGTCCTCAATTCAATCTATGTAAAACCATTTGAAAAATAATTAAATAATAATAAACATTTAATATGTAATAATACAATTAATTAGTACTGCTTATCGCAAAGTTATTTCTATTCAATATATTTGAGTTTAATAATGCGTTTTTTTTAATTGGCGATTCTTTCGAGATTTTTTGTTTAAAAAATAACAACATTTAAATACTCAGCTGTATATTTTTATGGGTTTAATTGATATTAATTCTGAAAGATGATTAAAAACACCCATTTCATGTGGAAAAATAAAGATTTACTATATTTTGAGACATTTTAAATGAAATGATTTTTTTTCACCCCTAAAAACTGATATTTTGAGTCTAATGTACTGATTTTTTAAAAATTTAGTTACGCATCCTGAGCTAAAGTGATATTGACGAAAATTTTGATAAAATTTTTAATATTCTATTAAATTCACATAATGTTAAATCTTTGGAACTATATTATCGATCATGAATAATAAAATTGATTATTAAATACATTTTTTGTGTGATCGTTTATGCGGATTTGTTTTATGCTATTTTCTATATTTTTTAAAATTCAAATAATACTATTATTGGTACTTATTAAAAACTTCAACTCGTGAGTAACATTCTTTACAATATGTTATGAGTTGTTTTTTATATTTGGGGAAAGATTGAAGATTAGCATATGTTTAAATAACTATATTTAAGGTGTTAAACTCATTAGCAAGCTAGATTAAATGTATAGATTATTTTAAATAGAGGTGTGACATTATCTTTTGAGTGACCTTGTCCTAGGGTGTCTATTTTTTGGCAACCACGATAGGTAGCACTACTCAAAGATAAAAGTATTTTGGAAAAAGGTTTGCAATTTTTTTTATAATTATTTAAATAATTCACTTTTATTTAATTTTTTGGTTTAATATAACTAATCGTCGTTACCGGGGTCTTTTTTCATTTGATTTTTTCAAATTTATTTTTTAAAAGAATTAATACAAACAATAGACAGCATAATTGATAACACAGATTTGCTTTTCATTATTAAATGCATATTTTCCTATCCACAAATTAAAATAACAATCATGTGTAATTAATTCTTATAATTGGAAAATGTTTAGTTATATTAACGCAGTTGCGACAGGTCCGGGTAGGCCAAAAGCGAAATAATTGAAGTAAAAAAATCTAAAAATTGTTGAAGTAATAAAAATTTCTTATTTGATTGATAAATGCCTTGGGACGAAGAATTGTATAAATTAAAATTTCTTTTTATGCATTTATTTTACATTTTTGTCTTAGACTTAATATTTTAAGTTTTTTTATTCCTTTATTCAGATATTTAACAATTAATTTATTTTACTATTTTTTTGTATATATAATCATTATATTTTTTTTTTTGTTTTACGCTTCTGATGTTGTAGATGATGTTTTCTTTGTTTTAATATGAATCTTCAATCGTTTATGCATATTATTTAATTTTTTTAAATAGCTATTATTTATTATATGAATTCCAATCGTTTATGCATTTTTAATTTATTTTTTGAGATTATTTAATGTAATTTTTTGGCTAATATTATTGTTTTTTACCAAAACCATATGTTAAATTACTATTTCCAATAACCATCAAAAAATTACCACATGTTTGTTCATTTTTACTTTCCCTAAATAAATTATTTTATTCAAAATAATCTGCTACATTTCATTAATAATGATGTTCATAGACATGCTAAAATCAAGCCAAAAGGATTAAACAATTGTATGCATTCATCTGATGAAGTATGAATTGCACATATTATTATTATGGAATAAAAATTAATAACATAACTAGGGCTGGGATTTATATGTGCTAAAAACCCAAAATATGTATGTTTTTATGTGCTAAAAAAACCAAATTGAGTGCACGTATAGATCTTTTGTTGTTTTTAAAAAGATAATCATAACATTTTAAAAAATGAAGAAGAAAAAAACAAATGAAAGGCGAATGTTCGATTTGATTTAGGGTTGCTCCCCGAGCCCTCGGGGACGGAAAAAGTCGAGGTCGGGGTTTCGTCCCCGACCAAAAAAGTCGGGGTTCGGGGTTTTTCACAACAAAAACCCCGAAAAATTCAAAAAAGTCGGAGTCAGGTACGAAAACCCCGATTAAAAAAAGTCGGGGTTCGGGACGGGGAGCAACCCTAATTAACTACTGATTAATATTTTTTCAGAAATTTTGGGATTCATAGTAAAACCCTTCTAATTTCCAAAAAAATTTTCCAATTTCTTGAGATATTGTATTTGGGACTGGACTTATAAGTGCAAAGGTTCATGCCTTAATGAAACTACTTTTTTATTCAATAAATATTGCAAACAGCTCGGGTTTGAATAAACGTTACTTTGGCATGTCCACACCACACCCACAAATCAGCACATAGTGCATTGTTTCTTTCTGAACTTGTTTGAGTTGATGCTATTTTGGCATACAATTGATTTTTTTAAAAAGTATATTGATTACACCCCTTTTTGATCATAATTTTTTGTAATATGCGATCAGCTGCAAAAATTTTATTATCCGGCTTACCTTGGATGATCGAAACATTATTATTTTTTGTATTTAATAATTGTATTTATGCCATTTTGTTCTTTTCTATTAATTCGTTAGGAAAAATGATTTATATTTTTTTGTAAAATGTTTTGCTGCCCAATTCTTTGTTTGTGCGCCTCCAGTACGTCACGCACATCCAGCGCGAAAGATTGTAAGAGCATTGCCGGTATTTAATTAAATATTAATCGCTGTTAAAATAAAGGAGTACATGCGAAATGCAACACACTTGCTCCGACTTTCTACTGTATAGTCGTTCAGATTCTAAATTCAAAAAAAAATTTTGAGCAATATCCCAACAGTAGAGTACGCTTTTAATAAGTATATTTATTGATGTAAAAATTTAACGTTTTTTCTTTGATGTGTAAACTGATTCTTTAGCTGTATATTTTATGATTTTATACATTCGGCAGATAGCAAAAAATTAATTTTAATTTTAACAGAATAAAAACATTGTGTGTGGAATAAATATTTGTTTATTTACGTTTTTTGTTGTACCAAATTTTTTTAATTAATTTGATTTGACTTTTAAATATGCATTTAATAAAATTATGTAAATTTTTTTTGCGTTAGATTTAAAATTTTCAAATTAATTTATAAATATTCTTAAATTTAACCATTTATTTACAAGAACTCTATTTAATATAATATTATTTGTTTCAAAATGAGTTTTTTAATATTTTCTTCCACAATTGGGTGGATGCAAATTTATACTTGTCTATAAGTTTTGCAAATTCCAATCCTTGGATGTGAAATCTTGTCACGAGGAAGTTCGCCTCAATAATTTTCATAATTAACAGAATCTAAAGATTAATTGCTAATGCCTTGTATTGATGAGAAAGTTAAATTTTTATCAAGTTAAATTATAGGAAGATTTAACTGCAATTATTTATAATATAATTTTTGAATACTTTTTTAGATGTGGTTAATTTTTTTGATGAACGACACTTATTATTTTGTATCCTAGTCTTCACTTTCTCAAGTAGATCGCCGCATTTTATTTAGGTTTTAAGGCCTTAAATTTTTAAGATTTATTTTAGTGCAAACATCGGGGGTAATCTGTTTTTTCATTGTTTTTT
>JAIXHY010000060.1:304824-357877 GCA_020449905.1 Globodera pallida
CTTTACTCATATATTTGTTTAATAAAAGTGCATATTAAAAAATAAAACAATTGAAAACTACTTATTCTTGTTGTTGAAAAATTATAAAATTATATAATTAATTTTGTTTTTATATTTTAATTAATCTGCCTAAAATAATATTATTATCTAGCAAAAATTGTGTAAGTTAAACGGCTTTTATTTACAACTTTACCAAAAAATGCAAAAATTAAGGAAATGAATATCGGAGTCAACTACAAGGCAATTTTAAACGTAAGATAGTGTAAAGAGGTAGAAAAGGTACGAAAAAAAGTATTAAAATTAAGAAAAATTTAAAATCAAATCTATTTCTTATAAAAAATAACTTATGATTTTATATTTTATATTTTAAATTATAAACAAATAAACGTTCTACGTAAGCCGTTATAAAAGTTAAATTGCATATATTTTAGTATTTAAATTATTTTTAATTCATGCAATTACTTAAGTTATATAATTTTATTTTAATTGTTACTTGGTTAAATAGAATTTAATTTAATTTCTTTATTTTTTATGCAAGGAAAAAATAAATTTTATTTTTTCCATAAATATTCGTTTTATTTGTCGCGTAATTTCTTAGCATTACAAAATGATGTTTTTTGCATTCTTGTTATTTTTTATAAATTTAATGAAGAATATATTCATTGACCATTAAGCAGTTGAGGGTGCTCCGTTTGTTCTTCTTAAGCAGTTGAGGGAAATTCGTTGTTAACCATCGCTATTGCCGAATATCTTCATTATTTTCAAAAAATGAGTTAACTTGTTATTTGGATTTAATTACTGTTTTTTAATATAATTTTCTGAGTTTTTTTATCGTTTCAATTATTAATTTTTTTTTAATTTTAATAAATGCAAGGATTATTTTAAAAACTGGTGTTTATATATATATTTTTATCTCTTGAAAACCTCGGAGTTTAATCTCCAATAAACCCTGTTTTTAAATTATTTTTATATAGAACCTTTGCTCTGTCAAATTATTCTCTGCTGCTTGTGCGTATTTTTTTAATTTGCTTTTAACAATATAGTTCATTATTATCAGTAAAATAACAATCTTAGTGTTGTATAAATGACTTTCTTCAAAGATCATCTTAGCATTTCATTATTTTTGTGTCATAATTATACGTGTTTTTATAAAATTGTTTTAATCGTGAGAAAAAATGCTTAATAACCATTTGCCCATGCAGCCGACAAACTTCGTCATAACTATAACAGTTGCGTTGATCAACATTCTTTTGATTTAAAAAAAAAATCATATCATTATACATCATTCTTTATTTGTATCATTATTTTATTTTTTGAGTGTTATTTATTCTTTAATCTTAACAGCGTAAGGTCTTCTTTCGCAATTGCTTGTTGTTGCAATATATTAAAAAATTCATTTAAAAGCTACTGAATTACACATATTTTCAAATAATTTTTATGTGAATAAGTTAAATTGTGTTTTAAATTTTATTCTAATATCAATGGTTTATGCATTATTAAATATTTTAAAATTAGATAATTAACTTTTATATTATATAATTGATAATATTAAGAAATATTGTTTTAGCATTGTTTTTAAAAATTGGATGTGTTTGTTTTTAATAAATACAATTTTTATAGTAATTAATATTTATTTACAAACATGCTTAATACATTCTTCTTTTAATAACTTAAAATATATGCAAAGCTTATACCAAACAAATTTTCGAGAGTCAACAAAATATTAAATATGATCCAAATTGATACCAAAAACACGATTTTAAAGGCGTTAAATATTTAATTAAATTAAAATATAACAAAATTTTATTTCATTAAATTACTTCTTCTCAGATCTTCTTCAAGAATATTATTATTAATTTTCACTTTTTTATTTTTAATATTTTTAAATTTATTTTTAATGTAGATCTAATCTCTATGTCGTACTCCAGCATATTTGTAGATAATATGGTTATTAACACATTTCTTTATTTTGTTGAGAAACGGCCACATGGTCAATCGAGCTTCACTGCGTTTGAATGGCAACGGGTTTTTGAAAGATATTTTTGTCAATGAGCCCATTAACTTTTATTTTTATTCTTATTGAGTACAGCTAAATATCTTAGCTTTTTTAGTTACTACTTGAGTTTACGGTTTCAATAAGATATTTGGTTTTAGACAATAAGCGTAAAATTGGTGGAAACGCCTAAACTGTTCAGCGAATAATGAATATAAATAATTCTTCGACAGTGTTCTAGCGGGCAATCAACAATAAATTCGACATATGGCGTATCAGACATTAAAAATTTTATAATGGTGATCTTTATCGGTTCTTATAATCTTTAAAAATTTATCTTTTAATAATTTAATAGCTCTGTTCGTTTTCTTATGCATTGCTCAATGTTATTTAAATAATAAAAATTTTAATTCTGATTTTTTTAGATTAAATACTGAAACTCGATTACATATAAAATTCTGCAACTTAACAACGCAATCAAAAAATTACGGGACCTATTCTAAACTTGACAAAAAGCAAAACACAAACTATGCCTTAAATTCAAAATGAAAACTAATGTAATGAAAAATAAAAAAATTAATGCTACCTTGCCAAATTTAAATAAAGAAGCAAGGAGAAAGTTTTAAATAAATTAAGCAAATCAGAGGTTTTGAATTTTAAGAGGTTGTTATATAATTTTTATTTTAAAATTTAAAAACTTGATGGCTAAACTCATTTGAAGCTAAAAGTGACTTTCTATTAAAATTGGTACAATTTATATTTAAGTAATAATTGGCTCCGTCTCTGAATCAATAATCGAGTTCAATGTCCACCTGCTGTCCGTTTCATATTATTCAAAAATTAATGACTTTAAGTATATTATAATAACCTGACGTTTTTGTTGATTGTTTAGAAATAAAAGTCATTTAAAATTACCTTCAAAGTAATTGTTTTAAAATACGCCTTTTAAATATTAAAAAACCACTTTTTATTTTTATTCATTAAGTAATCGTTTATTGATTTTGAGTAATTATTTATCCAATAACTTTCAATTTTTTTTTATTTGCTTAAAAACCTAACTTCATTCTTTTTTTTATGAAATCATTTCTTATTTTCTGTTGAATTTATTATAAAAACTGTTTTGAAGTGATAAACATGTTTATATAGTTAAAGAATTATTATAATATTTATGTTATTACTTACTTTAGATAAAATCATAAAAAATATCGTATTTAAGGAATGATTTAATTTAATTTGTAGTGCAAGATTGGGAACATGGCCTTTTGTATATTATATTTAACATATATTATCAGTTAATTTGAAAGAATGGTGATTTTCGTGCACATTTGAATACCTTTGCAATTGAAGGTTTTATTTCTTCATCTTTTTCTTTGACAATAATCATTTGATTCTTGGTTGGTTAGTTTTCAAGGTTTAAACAAATATTCAATTTTTTTGTTATCCTTTTACGTTTTATTTTGTTTTAAAGTTTTTTTAATTAAGAAAATGCATTTGATTTACTTTTGTTTCTCACCGCAAATCGCTCCATTTTTCTCTTGTAAATTACCGTACTAACGCCGTAACCGATAACGTAGGGACGACCAAAAAAAAAGGAAGTCGTGTAAGATTAAATTTATTCACGTTGATTTTGAACATTTTTTGTTTTGAATGTATTTAAGTTTAAAAGGATACACATTTAAATTAAGATATTATATGAGGATATTATTGCTATTGATTTTATAATTATAATTATAACAATAAATTTTTAGTTTAGTTAAATGTTTTTAATTTAAACACATTTTTAGTTGATGATTTGCTTACTTTATTAATTTTATAATCAGATTTTCCTAAAAATTTAAATGCAATAATTGTTAGGGTCAGTGTTATTATGTATGGCACGATGCATAAAATTCCTTCCCTCCGAGGAATACGATTCATAATTTATTTTAATTTTAAGTTTAGATTAAATTTACTATTTACAAATAGCGATTAATTTATATTTGAAATAAAATCCGCCAGGGCGTTTCTTAAATCCGCCACATATATTTTATAAAGTTTTAGACACTCGATTATTATACAAATAACTTCGAATAGTGCAAAATGAGTTTTAAAATTATTCTCAGTGAAAACTTTATTTAATCGTATTTATTTTTGTTATTAATTAAATTTAGTGCATTTTAGTTGTTTAATTAATTGTTAGTTCAGAAAAAACAGACCGCATGTGCAGAAGGTTTTTGTAATTTGCAAAAAATTCGTAGTGAATCTTAAATAAATTTAAAACATATAATTTATCAGTCAAACAAAGAGACACTGTACACAATGTACATATATTTCAGATTTGAAAAAATAAGTTAATTAAAACGATAAATTGAGGAAAATGTTTATTATCAATGAATAATCTTTTAAATATACAAAATTAAATTCAAAATATTCATATGTTGGAAAAAAATGTTTAATTAAATAAGTGAGAATCTGGACGTTCTACAATACTAATACATAAATAAATATATATTTTTGGAAAAAAATCAAATAAAATTTTCCAGCTTTTGTTAAATTCACTAGCACAGATATTTTCAGCAATTATTATGCGTTTAAATGGCAACATTCTTTGGCATTATGTAATCTTCTAGGCTATAATCAGCGTACCGATAACAATAATTATGAATCGGAGAAACAAAAAGATGATTAAAGTAACCACACAAAATAAATGCCTGTTTACAACACTGTCGGTGGTTCCCAAAAAACAAAAAAGGTGCTTCAAGAGGATTATTTTGATTTAAGGCCAAAAAATAAATATTTAATTTAACTTACGAAAAATAAATATTTAAAAAATCAATTAAAAAAAACCAACTTATCAATAAACATTAAACACTTAATTAGTTCACCAAGAAGAAATTTTGCTTAATATGAATCATCTATTTAAAAATTTATTGATAGTTATATCAAAATATAAAAATGTGAGTGGCTAATATTTTTCAAAACAAACTAAAACTTATCTACCTTAAACATAAATATTCGCATTAAATTATTTTATCGTCAGATTACTCTCTAACCTCTAAGGAACTATTTTCGCATCCTGCTTTAAACAGAAATTTAACAGACTCAGAATTTATGGAATTTATGTTTAACTTTTGCACCTCTATGGACCCAAAAAATAACAATTATTTGAGGGGCACAAACATTTTGACAAATTAAAAAAAAATTGTTATCAATCTTTTTCCTGCCTACATTTATCTTTACTGCAAAAAAAGATACATTTACTTCTAAAAATTAAAGAAGGAAGAAAACACCATGTATAATTATTGGCACGATTAAACACATCAATATGGAATACATTTAATTAATATGGTCATATCCTATTTTGAATTTGGCGGAAGACGGATGAGTTGAAAACGGGAATAATATAATATTATAAAAGAAGATGGTTCTTAAAATATACAAGGAACGCAAACAAATGGCTCTAAAAAAAATTAAAAAACTCAATAATTATATAAAAACAAATTCTAAAAGCTTAAAGGCGAATTTGGACGCGTACGCATTTTATTAATATGGAATGGCCGCTGCGATTGCACTTCGGATGCAGCCATTGTGGATATCCAGAAAAAGACAGTGTCACCATAGTCAAATATTTGATAAATAAATGAAATATAAGTAATTTATAATTTAGTTTTAATAAAATAACCAATTAATTAATATAAAAATAATAGGAATTAATTATAATTAAAAACCGAAATCACATTATTTATCAAAAAAAATCGAAATTGTAAATTTTATAGAATAAAAACAAAAAAACTTGCGATAAGCAGAACAAACTAAATTTATTAAATGTTTGTTACACAAAAAACATTAAAAAATTGAGTAATGTTGTTTGAAGAGCTACAGTTATTTATCGTTTTAAGTGAACATTTGACGCAATTATGATAAACACCATAACTTTAAGGTTTAATCACTGTTTTAAATATAAAATTTAATAATGCTAAAAATTAAACCCAAAAATAACACAAGACCCAGATTCGTCTGTCAGAGACTTCCACACGTTCCACACGATGCCTGTATCTAAGCCCTCTACCGGCTCTAATTGAATAAACGAACCAGAAAAGGCTCAAAGACAATGGGTAAAATATTAGCCACTTCAACATCAAATAAATTTAATCTGGTGTTCCAACATAAAATAAATTTTAAACATTTCGACATCAAAATAAAAATAAATTTGACTAATTCTTGATAAAAATTCCCAATTAGCAAATGTCGTTTTAAGTAAAAAAATGTTTTCGTTGGGCGCTAACTTTTTTTATATTTATCTTCCTTTAACGAATTGTTTTATTGTTTTAATAAATTTTTTTATTGTTTAAAATCATTAATTTTTTGATAACAAAATTTTAAAGTATCTTAAAATTAAAAATTAGAGCACAATATTTAAATCTAATTATTAAAACAAAAAAGAATTAAACCTTAAAAAATATAATTAATTTAAATACATTATGCAACAAAGATATAGTTTAATTTAATTCATCCAGGCAGCTAACTTTATACAATAAATCAATAATAAAATTTAAAAAAATCTTTGTGCGATAGTTGTGAAAATAAACAAGTTAAGAACTTAGTGATTTTATTTAGCAATTAATTACCTAATCAATTACCCAATTAGGGCAAATCTTGTTGGAACACATACCTCCAGATTATGCTTAATGAAATTTAATAAAATGGATGTTTATAGTGTATTTTTTTTGGGTTTTATATATCCATTTTTTTAAATAAATCTTAAATAAATGATTCTTAAAAACATTGAATTTGTTTACATCAAATAAAGACAAACTCGAAAATCAAAATTTCTCATGCTATTGATTAACCCTCGCGAATCACTATTATTTTCTGATTTAAAATCAACAACAGCAAATCGTATTTTTGCTTCTTTTTTTTTAGTGAGGCAAAATAATCATTGTGCTAGGTTATAAAATTTCTATTTCTAGCTTGGGTTATATGTAAATTCTGGATCATTTTAAATTTATATCTTTTTGCCTTAAAATTTGTTACGGTTTTGTCAGAAAAACTCTTTGTTCTTTTAATAGCATTTGTTAAATTTTATTCCTAAAGTTGTAAAATTAAAAAAAAAATTTTAAATGATAATAGTGCATAAATAAAAATGAAGAGATAGTAAATAAGTTTTCCAAGCAAATGCATGAACAAGTTAAGAATTTAAGTAAAAAATATTGAAGAAAACAAAATTAAGCGGTCAATAACAAATAAGAAATTTATAAAAGCAAGCTTATTTATATTTTTAATTAAATGAAAAAAAACTCAAAATATAAAGAATTAAAGTAATAAAAATAAAAGATTGTTAATTTTAAATAATTTCCAATTTTTTTTTTAATTTTAGTAATCTTGTAATCAACATGTGAGGCAACCGCCGATTGTAGCGCTAACTACATTGCACGTCTGCATTCTTTATTTTGCCAATTTATTTACAATTATATGGTATAAATGCCTAATCTAACTATGGCATAAAGAATAAAAAATTGCAAACAAAAATAATTAATATACAAAATTTTTTGAAACAATTTAAATTTTAAAAAATTTGTTAAAATACTAAGTGATAGCTAATTATCGAGAAGTCAAAAAGTCTCGTTAATTATAAAACGAATTGGTATTTAATAATAATATTTCAGCGACGGTGCAAAACTTAAGCAATAATTAAAGTTGCATTAATTTATATTCATCTTTATAAATAAAACACCCCATAGTCTCATAAGCTCAAGAGCGTTTTCAGTCAAGCATTCGGTTTATAAAAATTTTAAATAATTTTAATTATTATGCAGGGCCGGCCGTTCAACCGAAAATTTATCTCATCATTTTGGACGCGCACTCGAAATAACCGGAGATATTCGAAATGAGCTCAACAAACAGCAATTTCTTTATTCAATTTTTTGTCTGCAATTAATAAAACTTTTACCCATGATGATCATTTACTTTTTAATTTGGTATTTGAATATTAAAAATAAAATGCAATAAGCAAAAATGTTATCGATATTACAGTATCAATTGTTTTTTTGGTATATTAATTTTACGTAAGCGAACTTGTTTTTACAACAATCATGTTATTTAATAATATTATTTATGTTTTTATACAATCATTATAATTAATGCATTGATTGGAAAAACAGTGATTTCACGCTCGGAATCAAGTTCCATATAGTTTAATTATTGCATTTACAAATCTTTCTAAAAAATCCTTTTACAAAGTTTTTACTTAATATGAATTTATTTATTTTATAATTATGTTTTTATTTTGTATTTCAATCTTTTCTTTGTTTATATTTTTAAAGCTATTTTGAGAGTAACCATCACATGCACATAACGGGGTACTTAAAAAACAAAATACATAATTTAAAATGCATTTAAATTTGACTTTTGAATAGACAAGTTTGCATTTTCTAAATGTAATACCTTAATATTATTATGTTGAAAAGGGGAAGCAAAAAGTCCAAGCGTCCATCGATTTGAATAATTTAAGATATTCTTGCAAACATAGAATAGTTTCGCTTTACAAAAGCTGACCCCTTCATAAATTTTTAACATTTTGCTTAAATTGTTTATTTATTTTTAGCATTATTTGTACTCAAATTATGCTACGAATAGATTAATATTTAACCTTTTTTTCATTAACTATTCATTAAATAACAAATTTCTTTTATAATTTAATTTAATTGTGATTATTTATTTACTTAGAGAAAAAATAGAGAAGAAACTTAAATAGTCAAAGCATAAGTTTATTAATATTTTCTATTCTCTAAAGTGTAATTATTAATTTAATCGTTTTTATCCCCCGCAAGTGCTTGTTCAGAAGTACTCGGAAGGTTGGCAATGGACTGTTAATAATTTTCTATTCATTTGTCCAGTCGTGACTTACAACACCATGGCAATGGCTAGCAGAGGAACGATGGTTATTTTAATGGCTTTAACTAAAACTTAGATTAATGGAATCACAGTTTGTTTTTAAAGCTATTTCAATTAAATGTTTTATTATTTTTCTCAAGGTATAAAATTAACATAAACTATATTTAATTACTACAAATCTAAACACTCGATTTAAAAAATGATTTTATTTATAATATTTTTAATCTCAATGTTAAGTTTTTTAATATTACTATTAAGAGAAACCAGATAATGATAAGCTCCAGCTAGACGGGAACGATTACCCAATTAACTCCTTAAGCAAATTGGCTCTTTTGCGGATCTACTGTAAAAGACAATGGCCGTGGTTCGTCCTTTTAATATTTTTTAGTTTTATTTTTAAGGATAGATCTTTGCTTATTATATCTCGATCGTATCTAATTTATTTTGTAATTTTAGGTCGCTAAGATTTAACATAATTTATTTAGTCGAGGTGGAGTTGGGTACTCCGGGTGTTTCCTGATCGTGTGGTTCCGGAACCACCTTTCCGTATTACTGCCTGCTGTGCAGAAGCTAAATTTTCTATTTTTTAATTATCTACATATTATGTTTTTAATAAATTGCCATTTTTAATGCACATGTTTTAAATTTGTTATATTGATTAGTTTTTGGAGTTTTGAAATGTTTACAATTTTTATTAGAATATGACACATATTGTTAGCAAATTATCAAATTATATTTTAGTTAAAATTAGAAAATGATTTCTTTTTTAATATATGCATTAATATTTATATTTAATTTCATAATAAATTGATAAATGAAAAAGCTTATTTTTGTGACAAAGATTGCGCACCAAAAAGAAATATATGTCAGTTAAATATTAATATGCGGGAAATTTGGTATTGTTCCAGATTTTGTAATATCTTGATGTTTACTCCCCTCTTTAGATAATCTTCTCTTGGGTTGGCGGTTTTTTTTTCTTTTTGCATTTGTCTGAAAGTTAAGCAAATCACAATTAAAAGAATAGGTTTTTTTTTAAATGTAACCAATTTAAATATTAACAAGTAAGCAATTAAACATTTGTTGATCCTTTAGTGCTGACGAAATTGTTTAAATAATTATAAATGTTGGGCCGTTTAAACTCTTTAAATCTTGTTGTTTACCGATTTTTGATGATCTATTTAATTAAATTATTGTTTGACTTTTTTTACAGCATATATTTCATAAAAATTTAAAATCTTTGAACGAGAAATGTATATTAATATGAACATTATAATTACTTTGATTTTTTTCAAAAACATTTGTTTAAATTATTTTTTAAACGCTAGTATCTTTGAATCCATAAATATTTTGAATTAATATGGTTCTAAACTATGATTTATTATTTTTTCTTTCATCACCTGTTGCTAAATGGCGATGATGAATTTTTGTCTATTTTTTAAAATTTAATTTTGCATTATAATTGCAATTTTTAATTATTTTAATTCTTAATTATAGAATTCCGCTAGCGATTGAAAAAGCTAAGTAAACTTACTGATGCTCGTACACCGTGCCTAAACACCCGATTTAATATTCTACTTTTTATTCGGTTTATTTCTATTTATTATTTTAGATAGCCAATTTAAGGTTCTTGAAGATCACATTTATTTATAATAATAATATTTAAACAAGAATAGTGGTATAAAGTTACAATACGTAGACCTCTTTCTTTTTTACTGAATTTTCAGCTTTTGATTTGAGCGGCCACGGGTCTTTTTTAAATTTTTATGTTATGTTTTTGGAAAGATTGAGATAATGCCTATACTATAATAAATCACTTTTATATTTTAAGTTTGCAAATTTGAGCCGAAAGTTTTATTTACTCATCAAAGTATTTCTTTTGATTTTTCTTAGGGTTTTAATTCAATTTTATAAATAATAAAAAAATTTAAAAAATTCAATGGCGGATGTTGGCAACTGTTGTTGATCAGTCCCTTTGATAGGAGTATCTGGTGTGGGTCGAGTAAAAGGGATCCGATTAATAATAAAATTTGAGAAAATTTTATATAAAAAGAAAATTTTAAGAAAATTCCATGGTTTAAATATAACATATAAGTAGTCTTCAATTAGTATCATTTATTTTTTTGAGTTTAAAAAATATTTTTAAAGATAACATTTTAATTTTATATTTATTACTTTTTGTAAATTATTTTGCCAGACTGGGTTTACTTTGCAAGTCAGTTTAACAATTATTTTATAAAAAATTAACTTTTTGAATATTTTTTTCTTGGCTCTACATTTAAAAAATATTCTGATGCCTTCCTCTTCTTCAAGATTGCTTTCCAAAAAAATATTATGTTTATTCAAAAATTTTATTTAAAATGTTTTGAATTTAATTTTTGTTTACATTCCTACTTTTAATTACTTATGTATAAACAATGAGTGGAACTCAAATTATTTGTTATTTATTTTAAAAATTAGAAAAGACTTTTCCCGAATTAAATGTATATGCTTAATTCTTTACTAAATATTCAACTTTTGTTTTGCGCACATGGTTCATCAAACAGGGGTCCAAATTATCTTATTTTAATCTTTTATTTTTTAGCTTTTATTCGCTTTAGCGACAATGGACACTATTGGTCAAATTTGTTAAGAAAATACTTTATTTAAAATTTTTGATACTTTTTTATTTTGTTTATATTTGAATCCGTGAATTTTTAAAAAATGGAGGACTTTGTTGATATATCTAGTTGTTGTCAATTTTTTTATTAATAAAATATTACTCATTTTTATTCTAATTTTAGTAATTACTTAAATTTTATATGCATATTAATTAAAATACGTTTTTAGCCGTTAAAATAATATCCTTCCCATTTTTTAATGATTGGTTTTTGTTTGATATTTTGTTTACATTATCCATGTTTATTTTGTTTGTCTATTTAGATGAACTAACGAAAATGTAAAAATATTTTTATTACGTACTTTTCAACATATTTTTTATAAAGCCAACTGGTAATTGTTTTATTATATGATTGAACGAAAAAATCATCTAATTCATTCGTTGGTAAATGTTTGAGCTCATATAAATATTTTAGGGTTCGTTTAATCTATTAATGTTGTTTGCTTTTAAAATTCATAATTTTAGGTTAAAAATTTGTTCTTGTTACCTTCGAATTGTTTATTTTGTTCATTTGGCGTTTATTAATTTAATAATCCTTTGCTATTCAAATATTAGTAAAATTAATGGAGAAGGAATTGGTGGATTTGAACCAGGTTGAATATTCAAATTAAAATGACAGGACTAAATCGGTTCATCATATACATCTTTCCACAAACTTCGCATTCATGTTGATCAAGTTGACCAAACTGGCTATGGAGTTTGTGTTATTGGTCTCCAACATGTCCGCAATATTCCTTTTTTTTATTAATCGGCTTTATTTTAAAAATTAAACAGTAATTCATTTTTAGTTTAGTCGTACTTCTTTATTAAAAATAAGTACATCCATTATTTACACATTTTAATAGTTTTAATAAAAATTGAAAAGAAATAGAACAATTTTTTTGTGAAAAGTTAATAGTACAATTTATTTTTTATTTTATATAATTTATATAGAGATTTGTAAACATTATTTTAACTTTTATCCAACAGATATTAGATTTTTTATTGCTGTATTTTAAAATCTTTTTAAATTTATAAACCAAGATAATTAATTAATTATAAACGCGCACCAGTCTCGTTCGTTTCTGATTTTCCCCCTAGCCGAAACAGTGGCAACGCATTTTTCTTATTTTTACAACTAAATTTTTAACGTTATTTCCATTTGCAAAATATTATTTTGTTTGTTAATTATTAAAATTTTATTTGGCTAATTACATTTAAAGTTTTTTTTTTCGTATTTCGTGATAACACTAATATTAAATTTTACATTATTTAAATCGTTTTATTGAATTTGGTTAATTTTATTTGGTTATTCTTTAATTATCAATTTAAATCGAGCAGAGGAAACACGTTTGGTATAAAGGATATTATCGATATTTAAATAAAGCAAATTTTGAATAAGAAAATTATTATTCATACACAATTTTTGCAATGCTTAAAAACAAGTGCTGTAATTGCACAATTAAGATGATTCTTAATATATTTTATAATTAATATTAATTATATATAGATAATTGAACTGATCACTTTATTACAAAATACATTTTTGTGTGAAGATATTGTTTTTTTATTTTAAAAGTTGTCTGGGTTTTGTGGCCCGCCATCTCTCGTTGATTCCAATTAGCACCTTATTTTTAGCTTCCGTTTTATTTTTAGGCTTTAAATAAATTAATTTTTAATTTTTTTGTCAATTGTTAAGATTTTTTAATTTGTAAAAACTAATTACAATTCAAAAATTTAATGAATGATTGTTTAACGACAGTTTGCGCACCATACACAGCGACCAAAGTAATTTTATATATTTTGTTATTATTATCCTAATGGATTTTGTATAATGGCTATCACTAATTTATAAGATTATTAGTAGCGTATGGATTACATGAAAAATAAAAAATAAATTTTGTATTATCCATTTTAACAATAGTTGAAATATTGTATAATGGATCATCATCCGCAATCTGCAAATTAAAGTGGTTGAATACAAAACGTAATAAATTCTTTAAAGTAAACCATAGTCTTATTAAATTTTGAAAATAATTATGGCTTTTAGACGACGATCGTGCCGAGGCCTGGGGACTATGAGGGCGTAACGGTTTTGGGAACGGCGCTTTGGTTTTTAATTTAAAAAATTTTTAAATGTAAAAACTAAACCTTCAATAAATTAAAGCCCTTAAAAAAGGATATAATATTTAAAACATATTAAAAATATTACAATAAAAATTGAATGAAATCAGCAGCAATATGAATGAACAGTTGGCGGAGTGAGATTCGACGCAGTCAATCGAGCATCCGCTGCGACGTCACTCTGTTTTTTGATTATAATGCACCTAAAGTATTAAATAAATAATAGATATTAAAACGATTTAAAAACAAAAAACAATAAATTCATTATCAAAAAATGAACGATAAGTTGATGTGATCAAAATTTTATATTATATTACCCATATTGAATCATAACAAACAAAGAATAATGCTAAAAATTTATACCATTGAAAGTGTGGTTTTATCACTATTTTACGAAAGTAAAAGATTTAAATTATTTAAATTACGGGAAACGTTAAATAGAATAAACATTTGTCAGCACTAGAATTTGGTAAAATCCCCCAACCATTGACTGGACGGACCAGCATGCCTCAACATTCTGACACTTTGAAGCCGGTTCTGTAAAGTTCGCTAAAAATTTAAGCAAAACATAGTTACCTAATATTTATGGTGAAAAAATGATCATAAAATACCAAATGGCAAAAAAATATTAAAACACATATTTGACGAACTGTATTATTATCAAGCTCTCGGAGAAACAATGAATGACAGCGGCTCGACATGAATTATGCATGTTCAAATGTTGGAAATATTACTTGCATAACGATTTATTCAATTCAATTTTGACCAAAATTTAAATGTTTTTTCTGCTTCTGTCCAAGATTATTAAAAAAATTAAAGCAAATTTATAAAATATTTGACAGATTGGAGAAAGTGATTAAAATTTGGTATTTAAAAACAAAAAACGAGAATTAATATCGCGTGACTCATTAAAATTAATTAATAAATATTTATTATTAATTGTGAAAAAAATACTTTAATGAGACCTCCTTAACCAAGAGGTTCTACTTTTATCCAGGGGTTTCGCCTCCAATTATTAAAACACAATTTTTAAATAATAATAATTCAAAATGGATTTGAATTATATGATTGATGTAAAAATATATTGATGAAGTAAACATTAAATCATCAAAATTTCCATCATGTTTGATTTTTTTAAACAAAATTAAACACAGAAAATATTTATAGACTAAAAAAAAGTTATTTATGTTAATTAAATTTAAGTTCGCATTATAAAAGGAACACAAAATAAAAAAAATTTATCAAATCAATAAATGAATTGCATCTTAAACGAAAAATTAAAAGTTAAAGGAAATTAATTTAATTGGAAGTATTGCCAATCTTTTTTTTCAACGTATACGGAATTACATATTTTAAAGCTTTAATTCAATCTTTTGTTAATATAAACGTTTTATTTTAGATTTTTTTTAAATGATAAAGCTTATTGTCACTGTTCTGATTGAGTGTAAGTAATTTTTACATGAGCCATTCATTTAATATATCGGTTTTTTCGATATTTTTTGATATTTTTATTTTTTAGCTCAACATCGATCGTTTTCGTTCAAGTCTATAAATTGTAAACACACCTAAATATTTAAAGTCAATAAATTGTAAACCCACCTAAATATTTAATATTCAAATATACTTTTAAAATAATTGTGTATATTGTGGAAGGTTGCACTTGTTAAATGTCACCAATTATTTGGCGAGGTCGTCACTTACCAAATTATATAACGATACATACGCCAAAGAGTAATATATTTCAAAGGAGTGCTTTAAGGTTTTCAAGATGTTTGTGTAAATAATCTGTTCAAAAGTATTTTTGTTTTAAAAAAAATATTTATAACGAAGTATCATAATATTATTACAACGAAGACCTATATTCGTAATAAAAAATAACTAGAATCCAAGCGGATGCGAGCTAAACAGCCCATAGATGACCAGCGGCAAAATCAAATAAAGCACACCTAAAAAAGGGAATTCAAATGTAACTGAAATAGAATTAAATAGAGTAGCTTAATAAAATTTAATGGAATGTTTATTGATAAAAATATACATGAACGAACCAAATTGCTTTAATGAGTCGTAAATAATTGAATAAATTAATATGGTCTTACTCTATTCAAACGATTAGTAAGGCACTATCAAAAGGTAATATTTTATCCAATAAAAAAAGTTTATCGATAAAAATAATTTAAACAAACTTCTGGAATTTTTGTTGATTCAAAGTTGATTAATTTAAATGTTGTCTATTTTTATTTAAAACAACAAACAGTTAAACATAAAATCGTATTCTTAGCTCAATCAGCGCTGAAACTTTCCGAATTCGGGACAGCCATCATGAATTTAGTGGAAGAAGACGTCGCAATTACTCCGAAATTAAAAAATAGTAACAAAGATTTTACATTTATTTAAGCTTTAAATGAAGCAATATTTCATACCAAATTCATTTACTTAAAACGTAAAGATTTGATTATAATAAACGATTGCGCACTTAGCGTTTATCTAAAATTTGACAGAAATATAAATATTTGGTATAAAAAATGCAACAAAAAAAACTTTAACTAACAATTTTATCAATACTAAAGAAAAAAAATCATACTTTTAAGAAACACTGGACTTCATCTAAGGTTGCGGGCTCAAGTATTAAGGTATAAATAAATTGAATTAATAAATTATTTTTATAAGAGTTTTTATAGTTAGAATAAAAATGAGTTGTACAAATTGAAATTGCACTGCTGCCATATAAACTTTCGCAATTTTTTCTCATTTTTAAAAAGTGTTGGTAAATATTAAGTGAATATATAAGTATGTATAAATAAAATAACAAATTTTTAAATCAAGTATAAACACAGAAAATAATTTACTGAGCCATAAAAATAAAAATTGTAAATTTACTTACAACTGGCTTCATAATTTTAAGCAAATTTGCTTCTGAATAAAGTGTGTAAATAAATTTAATCCAGTATAAATTACAACAAACATTTATTTTAATTTCCAGAACACGAATAATAGATATAAGAAGATCATTTTTAAATTTTACAAAATAATACATTGTTAGAAAAATCTTATATTTAAAAAAATTTATTAAAATTTCAAAAACCAAATTAAAAAAACAACGGTATTGGATATTTAAATCTGAAAACATAAATAAATAAAAGTTATGTAAATTTGTTGGTATTGATTATTATAACATATATTGTATGTATGTTGTCAAATAAACACAATATTTTGATTTTAGAAATAGTTCGGCGCTGACCACTGCTTCCGCGCGTGTCGCAGAACCTTCGGCGATTGCCGCGTGCATCTCGCCTGAGCTCAACGGGACGGTCAAAAATAATACTGTATATAAATTATGAGTGTGATAAAGATAGGCAGATACTACTATCTATTAAAAAAAAATCTTGCTGATCTGTATCCGCTTTATATAAAACATTAACGAAAATATTAATATCATAATAATATTCTTAAGCATTAGAATAAAAAAATCGTAAAAAAACTTCAGCATTTATAAATTTAGTATCAATTTTTATTCAAGAAAACTGTATCCGTTGACCACCAAGTGGCCGGCCGTATGCTGCTTTTTGCAACTGGTCACTTTTAAAATTAGAGTTAAATGATTAAAATTAAAATCCCTAAATAATCTTCAGCGGACGGGCAGCTCTTTTTTATAACATTCCAAAATTTTGATGGGGTGCGTTGATTCCCAAATTACTCTCACCGCCTGTCTCTCTCTTTTTAGCACATTATTTCTTTAAAATAAAATATTCAAAAAAGTAACTAAAACAATTTTTAGATGGGGTGCGTTGATTCCAAAATTAGTCACGCCGCCTGTCTCTCTTTTTTAGCACATTATTTCTTCAAAAAATAAAATGATTAAAATTCCGTAATTACTCTAAGATTAAACGATTTAAACCCAGTTTAATTCTTTTTATTGAAAAGTAAGAATTTTAATAAAAATAAATTTACGAAAAAAATAATAAATAAGATATAACATAAAAAAACTAATTGACAATTGGTTTCGAAAACCGAAAAATTGCAGCACCTAAGGCGAAACTTAAAAACTCCAAAATATGAACTAAAAAACACAAAATATTTTACTTAATATCACCAAAACAAAGCTCACTCACTGACGCATGCATTTTTGACTAGAGTGCGGCGCAGGACCGGATCCTGCGCAGGATTTTGCAGGATCCTGTCCGCAATCCTGCACTTTTTGGGCTTTTGCAGGATTTGCAGGATTGCAGGATTTGCAGAAATTAATCCTGCAGGATCCTGTCCTGCAAAAAATTTTGAATCCCAATCCTGCAACAGGATCCGCAAATTTGACTGCGGATCCTGCAATCATTAAATTTTGTAAAGGATTATGCCAATTTTCATCAAATAATGTTGTGGTGTAGTGGTTAGTGCTATGGTTAGGAAAGGTTTTGGTTGGGGTTCAAACGCCCGACCATGTAAATTACTTTTAGATCTGAAGGAAACAATTTCTAAAATTATTTTGATTTTTAAAATTAATTTTATAACAATTAATGTTAAATTTCATTTTTTTGCCCAGCAAAATTCGGTGAATAGTTAAAAATGCATAACTTTGTTCAAAGTTGAATGATCTTAATTATTTTAGTTGTGAAGGAAACAATTTCTAAAATTATTTTGATTTTTAAAATTAATTTTATAACAATTAATGTTAAATTTTCATTTTTTTGCCCAGCAAAATTCGGTGAATAGTTAAAAATACATAACTTTGTTCAAAGTTGAATGATCTTAATTATTTTAGTGTTATAAAATGCAGAAAAATACAACTACACTCAAAATTCAAGAAGTATTTGCCCTTTTTCTTTAATTTTGTAGCAACTTTCCTTAAAAAACATTGTTAAATCTCCAAAAAAATTTCACTGGCGGCGCCTATCGGCACCGCCGGCTTCTCCCATTCCTAAAAAGCTTTAAAAATAAATGCGCCAAAAAGTAGCAAATATAAGGACGATAAATGGATATAAAAAATTAATATTTTATGCGTACCCACTGAAGGCATTGCTGAAATTTTATGGAAAAAATTTTTTTGATAAGACTTTCTTCACCCCGACCCGAATAATTGGACGTTCCCAATCCCCAGCATAGCCAACCCCGACCCCCGACTTGCCCAATCCTGAGGGGCAGGGGAGGAATCCTAATTTTGAGGCCAAAATTTTTTTCAAAAATTTTTACTCAATCCTGCAATCCTGCGCAGGATCCTGCAAATTCTGAATGCAGATTGCAGGATTTGCAGGATTAATCCTGCAGGATCTAGTTTTGACCATCATCACATCCCTGGTGCGGAATTCACCCGCATTAGCTGTTTTAATTTTAGTTTATCATTTAATAAATTTTTGTTTATAGTAGGTAATTATTTTTAAATTTTAGATAGTATTTTCTGAATATTTTGTTTTTCTGTGAAAGTAAGAAATATAATTTTTATATGAATATTTTTTGCGATTTCTGCGCAGGCTGAATTTATGAGTTTAATACTGTTATTTTTTCTAAACCAAAAAGGCTGCGGTTAGCATCTGGGTATCATATAATTTTGTCCCTTTCGTCTCCAATATCTTGCAATTCAATGCCAATTTGTTCGAAAATGACAAATCCAATTGCTGGCAAAAAAAATCAAAACACGGCATTGATAATCCTTCGTGGTAATGTTACCTTTATCGGAATTTCCATCCTATTTCGTCGTACATAATATTAAATTTTTTTTATAATAAAATTAAAATAGTTTTTTGCCCTGAATAATTTTTTATTTGTTAGCTTCACATTTTGTTGTTATTAACAATTTAAGTGTTGTTGTAAATTTCAATAAATTTCAAAATATTCCAATATTAACTCGGTATTATCATTTCTATTTAATGTATATATGTGATGTTAAACTTATTTTGTGAATTCGTATTACAGTTTATCAATTTGAACTTCTGTTTTTAAGATAAAAGCAAAATTATACTTTTTCACTTATTTCTACTCTCGCTTTGTCTCACGGTCCGAGCGTCACGATCTTGTTGAAACGACAAATGAGCTATCCTTTAGTTGCAGATTAAACTAAACTTGTATGCTTCCATTGAAAATATCATAAAGCTAATCTATTAAAAAAAAAATTTTTAAATAAATTTTATAAAGGAAACATGGCCGACGGACCCACTCACTAATGCGGAAATCCCGTTCGGGATTAGGTCGATTTTTCGTTATTTATAAGTTTTTAGGCTTTTGCAAATATTACATCTTTTGTAATATGTATTTTTGGTTGTTGATAATAAAGGTCAATGTTTAATAAGAGTCCGAGATTTAACATTTAATTTTGCTATTAAATTAAATGTGCAATATTTTCGTTAAAATGTATTTTAAATTTTAAATCAATGGTTTATGATAAAAAAAATTATAAATAAAAGGTTCTAATGCGTTGTACATCAGAATAGAAAACAGTTGTTTGATCGCAAAAGCTTTGTCTAAAATTTAAAAACATTAATTTACGTTATTGAACTAATGAACTAATAATCTGCGTTCATTTATTTTTTAAATTGAAAAAACAGATATTAATTGTAATTTGTTAATGCAGTAAAGTTACTATTTGTAGAAAAAGTGTTTTTTAAATAATTCTGCTGTCATTAATATAAATTTTAATTGTAATATTGAATTAAGAAAGTCGTCTTAAATCTAAGAGCTTTTATTTTAATAACTGCTGACAAAATAATAATTAGACAATTTTCCGCATCGATAGCCACTCGGCTTTTTAAAACAGATAAATTTTTTAAATAATTAAATAATATTTTAAAAGGCCATAGAAAAAAATAGAAATAACAAATGTATCGTATTAAACTTTGATTTAATAGCAAAATAAATTTTGAAAAAGAAGATATTTGTAATTTACAATCACTGACCGTTCCCCCTATACAATAACATCGGAATGATTATAAAAAATAAATAAATTAATATTAAGTTTAAAAAAGTTTGATCTTCAATCGCGTCAAGCGACATCGATCCTCAAAAACAATCATCCTCAACGCGTCATTCAACGACACTTGTTGAACACACTAGTGCAGGACATGATATAATAAACTAACATTAGCAAACTACAATTTGACTACCAAGAAGGATAAAATACAATTTTACAAATACAAAACAACACAAGCCAAATTAAAATAAGAAATAAAATAAATCTAAAAATTTAACAAAAGCGTGAAATTTAAAAATCGATTGAAATTTCTGGAAAAAACAAACAATGTGACCTAATTAATATATACGTTCTTCGCCATTTTTCATTTTAAAAATACCTTTCTATAAATGACTCATCATTATCAAATCTGTTTGCGACGTAAACGCTTTTTGAAATTCTTATAAATCTAAAGAAGTGATTTTATTAAAAAACATTTCATTCAATATTTAAATCGCACTTACCGCTATAAATGATAATGTAAAAAACCAGTCTTTAACGGCAACTAATTATTAAAACTTAAATAGTCATGTTTATTTAGATGCTCATTAATTATTCTTATATATATTTTTGTTGATTAGTTTTTAAGGCGACAATTAGGAGTTAATTCTGAAGCGTCAGTCCCACTCATTTTTTTTACAAGCATGAAGGTGCATTACATTGATGATTGTGGCAATTGCTAAATTGGTAAAGACTTATTTACAAATTTTAGTTATAATTTGGATTTTAATCTTGCACGCTTTTGATATTAAATAATATAAAATATCTTTATGCTTGTTTACTAGTAGGTAAATGTTTGACTTATATTTATTTTAATAAAGTTTAATTTTTTAATATTATTGCGTTTAAAATTATGAGAAAATTTATATTGAGACAAAGTTGCGGAATTTACGGGTACGCTTTAATTTTATTATTTTTTGTATTTTATTATAGTAAAAGTGATAATCGTTTTTTTTCAAAATTTGAGGTTGGATCTTTTTTATTGTAATACAAAACCATACTCTTTAGAAATGAAACAATGTAAATCTTTCTTTTAAAGTGAATTTAATTTAGAGTCTCTAGAATATTTCCATGAATATCTTTTTTTTTCTTGCCACTTCGCTTAAAGCTATGTGGTATGATTGTTTGGTTTAGTTATAATGTGGAATCTTTTTAAATTTTTTAAAATAATTTATGTTAAAATAAAATTTTTATTTTCTCAACTTATTATTTAAAGTTTTTAATTTTTCTTTTTTGTGTTATCTAGTTTAAACTTTTATTGTTTACTAATATTCATTTGTTTTTTACGTTAATTTAGTCATTAATTGTTTATTTTAATTCGAATTTGATATTTTTAATTTTGTATACATTCTAAATTTATTGCTTGGATTAAATATTATTTACTTTTAATAATATAGTAGCATCAATGATTAAATGACACTTTTTCTCTGCACAAGAAATAGCGAGACGTGTACAGCTATGGGTTTTAAGATTTAGTTAGTTATGAATGCTGTTGCTATTTTTGTGCTCATGAAATTATTTTACTTCTACATAATAGTTGACTATCGGTGTTTTATTTTTATTGAATTTTAGTTTGTTGTATTTAAAAATACATATTCACGTTCGTCGGCCAGAATATGATGTTCCAATACAATGGCACTTTTTGTTTTATTAATTAAGCATTTTTTTAATTGCTTTTTTGAATTTAGAATTTTTAAATTAAAATTTAAATACCTATTTTTTTTGCCATTGCCGACCAGCTCGTATGCGTAGAAAATATCATTTCAGTTGTGCAATGCCAAACATCTTAAATTTCACACAAATTCATGTTAATTTAACATAATTTCGTCTTTAAATGTTTTTTCTTAAAATTAGATTTCTTTATAAAGCTTGATTAATCGTGTAGCTCCCTGCGCTAAGTGATTTGGTCAGGGGAAAAACCAATAGTAATATTTATATCGATACTTACTTGTAATTGGAGAAGACCGCATCCAAATTCTTTGTTCCGACGTTTCCCATTGAGTTATTTAATTAAATTATTTAAATTTTGTATGCAATATTAAATAATGCATACATATAAGCAGCCAAAAGCTTTAAGAAGTCCTCGTGCACAGACTGACAAAACTTAAGTACGTGAACTTATTGAAAGAGCTCTGCTGATTTGTTATTTCTTTTATATTTGTCATTTCATTATTTTTTAGGTATTTGTCCTTTTAAAAATTTAAGTTGTGGGAAACGATTCAATTATTTATATTTCTCTCAAAACATTTTTTTTTCGTATTGTTTCAATTAATTGTAGTTTAATCCAATTAATTTTTCTTTTTGTGATCTTGACGATGCGGACACTTTTATGCAAAAGTCATTTTGTGCTTTGTTTCATTTGTGCAAAATGCACAACATAATTTATGGTGGCTTTAAATTGTTTGTAAACATTTAAAGATATTATTAAAGCAATTCTAAGTGTTATGGATAATTTTATATTTATATAATCTTATCATTTTTATTTATAAGCTGTTATGCCTTGAAAGCATTTTTTGGTGTTGAATAATGTCTTTTTAAACATTTTTATAAACGCCGTGACGATTGTTTAAATGCTGATCTGCACGCCTGACTTGCTTTGATATCAGGATGGTTCGGCGCTTATTGGATTAGAACATTTTATTTGAGTCCAATGTTTTAATTAATTATTTAAAATATGATGTTAAGTAAACAAATGTTTTACATTAGCTAAATTTTGTTTTAAAATAAATTGATTATAGTCATTTTGCGGCATTTAAATATCTTTTTGCTTAATATAATATTTTGAAACTATTTTTTTAATATTAAATTTAACTTTAACTTTATTCATTGGTTATTTATATTAAAAATAAATTAAAAGCCTTTTGAAGCTTCATTTTTTGTTTTACTCAAAGAGAATATTATTTATTCATGAAGAAATTTTAATATTAATGAACTATATAATTTATTGTTAATAAATATAATTGTCTGCACTATTTATGAAAATATGTTTTAGTTAATTCATTTTTATAATTACACAATAACAACTTTAGAGTTAATTTTAGTTGGTTTGTATAATTTAGTTTGCTTAGGAACACAAAAAACGTTTTATCTTTGTGTTCGACACATTAAAAACTTTAGCAAATCAGCCTTTGTCTACTGGACGTAAAAAGTTTTTAATTCCCACGCACAAGAGCGCAAATTATAATAACATTGTTAATTAAATAAATTTTTTACAAAAAATATTGCTTCCGGAATTACTGTTGCGTAATTGTAGTTATTTGTTTGGGTGATGGGATTTTCTTTGACTTGTGCAACTCCATTTTGTTTTCAGCAACTAATAAATTGTTCTTTGCTATTAAAAAGTGCCAGCAGACTAGTTTGGGCAACCGTATGAAACTTCGCCTTGTGCTCGTCAGTCTTCAATACACCCATCATCGTTTTGTAGTTGCAACGTGAAAAAAGCTTTTTCGCTTTTACTTTTTTCCGCCAAATAATTGTGTGCCATTTTATATTCTTTTGTTGTAAAAGATTTTAACATAATTTTTTAAAAATCGGTAGTAAAAAGGCGTCAGATTTTCTCGCGTTTGGCATCATTATTTTCTATACAACAAAGATATCCGGTTTAATCGGGTATTTAAAAAAATTATTATATGCCTTATTATATTGCTAATTTAAAAGGAGATTTTTATGGTGATAGCTACCTCAAAAAGTAGTACTATTTACATGAAAAGGAAGGATAATATAGTAAAAAAAAATAATAATAAATCGATCATTAAAATGTTACACACATGTATGTTAATTCAAGATATAAAACAAAAACAATAAAATAAATTATATAGCACTTAAAACCGAAATAGGCGTCGTTCGACATTGAAGCAATTGCTTTGAAATTGCGGCCACTTCATTAATTTATAATATGTGATGCGAAATATTTTGACAAAAAAGCTCTATAAAATAATCCCAATCATTTTATATTAATTGCCAGATTTTAGTAAACAAATAATAATCGCAGACTAAGGAAATGAACTATTCACAAAGGGGCACTTTTGCCCATAAAAAACTATCTGTTGGCAATTAGCGTAATTTAATATAAACCATTAAAAATTTTGTCTACTTGCAGCTAACATTTCATATATACCACCTAAGGTGCCAGAGATTAATTAATAATTTATTACAAAAACCGTACTTCTGAACCAATACATATGTATAATAAAGGCAGGCATAAAAGCATAATTAATATTTTAATAGCAAAAATATAAACTTAAAGACTACTTGCTCTCCGACGTCGGCACCTGTTTTTAACATCATTATAGTGTGTCTGATGGTATATGTGCAAAAATCTATACCCTAGCTTTAAATTCTTTAAGCAACCATATTAAGTAAAAATTAACAATGTGTGTTACAAAAATATTCTGTTCCGAAATTTGGCCGTCATTGACGCAGAGAACAATTAAAATAAAGCTATTTAATAATTCCAATTTGACCCTAGAAAATAGCAATCAACAATAATATAATAAAGCTTATCACAACCAGGGACGAGTTGAAAAAGAAACACTGCGCGAAGAGGGATCAGCATTACTTTCAAGGCTACGCAATGGGCCATCGTGCCCGTATCATTTCAATGTTTGATTTTAGGATAACAAAATCTAGTAGACCCCAAGAGGGATCAAAGTTTCTTGTTTGCCTTCAGTTTAATCCAACCTTTGAATGGCTACGATACTGTTACGCGAACGCATTAAATCGAATTAACTTTTAATTAAATAACAAATTTTAATATACAACAAAACATAAAACAAAATATGAAATGCAGTAAAAATATTTCAATGATGAAATAATAAATTTCGGGATCAAATGAATTTAATAAAGTATAAAAAATAGCAAAATTTGAAAAAATCGAAATTTTATAATCGAATAATCTTATAAAATAATAACAAAAAAAATCATAATTAAATAATGCTAACTTTATTGTAGATAATATTAAAATTTTTCAATCTAATATAGCCATAAAAAGTTGCAATAAACAATTAAAGATCAATATTAAACAGATAAACAATTTAACAAAAAAAGATTAAATGGGATGCAAATGCGATGAAGCGCCATTTCGACAAATAATTTTTAAAAAACATTAACACTACCGCATCAATTTGACAAAAGGCCATTTATGGTAAGACGCATAATTTTTATTTCAATGTTGTAAATATTAAATTGTACTTTTATCGAATTATACTAATATGATTTTATGTTTTTTGTATTTTAATTATTATATCTGGGTCGATCATCCTTGCTTGGAAATATTAAATAAAAATTTATATACTGATCAAACATATGAAAACATTGAAATATAACGAGCCGACAGGCGGCTCTGAGAATTTTATAATAATAAACATGAATAGCAACAAATTTTTTTCAATTCAAAAAATAAACAGTATTCAAATTTAATATAAGATTATAGACATACCGTTTGGCGACTTTTCCGCAGAACTGAACCAATCATTCGTGATTTGCGCACGTGCGAATTTGTATTTCCTTTTAGTTTTGTTATCAATTATTTATCATTTAGTTTTATCTGTGTACATTTTACTCTTTCCATAAATTAATTACTTATTCTTTTTTTAATAAATTATTATAAAGGCTTCCTGGATAAACTTTTTGTAAAATTCCAAAAAATATAAATTTTGGCAAGATTTGAAAACATTTTTTAAAATAAATTTGAGTTTTTTTTTCTTTATGGTTTTTATGTAAAACAAATAATATTTTAGGAATTATGAGTGTTTTCAACTTTTATATAAAAATTACGTGTATAATTTTTTTTATCTTTCGCATTAATTTGTATTTTTTTTTTGCTACTTTGGTATTTAATGTTTTAAATTTTTTCAATTAAACTTTCTTTTCAGTTCAATCTTCGTAAGATGTGTGTTTACAGATTGAACTAAAAATATCAAATTGTTTTTTAAAAAAAGATGCTGCATTAGTTAAGTTGCCATATTATCAATTAAGAACAAACAATAAAATTATAGTTATTTGCACCTATAATTACTTATTTATTCGATTCATTGTATGAAAAAATTAATAAAATTTAGTATTATATTCAATTGACTTTAATTTTTATTTCTAGTTTAAATTAATTACGTAAATCTTTTGAAAAATGGTAATTATATTGCATTTTTTTTACACAATTTATTCAAAAATTTAAAATACAATTTCAAATAAAACTATCTACTGATTTGACGGCAATATTCTGTTTTCTTTATTAAATTAATCATTTATTTATGAAAAGTTTAGCAACAATTTTGATTCATCTAAATTAAGTCTGGCATGTTATCATAACTTGTGTCAAATGTGCTTAATATTATGATGTAGCATTTAAAAATATTTTCTAAGAAATAAATTGAATTTGTATACATTTTTTCTATTGTTGCAAAAAAGTTTATTCGTTTAGCTTAACTGAATAAATTATTAACTAATTATTATAAATTTTTACAATTCAGGAATAGTGTTAAAAAACAATGTCTATTAATAAAACAACAAGTGATTCCAAGCGACGAGGATGTGTTATAATTGACATTATTTAGATATATAGAGTAAAATTTATTTAACATTAATGGAAATGAACAAATACGTCTGTGTTAATAAATTATTTATTGAGTATTCACTGAATTATTGGCATTGTTTCATTAGCAAATTTTACTTAATATAGTAAACGCTTAAAATGTACGATATTTGGACTTATTATATTGGTTATCGAATTACAAATTATAATTTGTAGACAAATAATAAAAAAATGTTTTAATTCAAAATTGCTTTTTTAATTATGTTCATTGAAATAAAGTTTAAAGCAGAGTTAATTATTTGTGTTATTAGATATTTTACTTGATTTTTTGTTTTAATGATTAGATTTAGCTTCAACTGACATTCCTAAATTGTGTAAATTATTTTTTATCATTTTCGGTGAGCTTCTATGTATGTTGGACGAAACAAATAATTTAAATTTTTAATTTTTTATCAAATTTATTTGATTTATAAGGTAATTCATTTTTCTATTGCCCATAACACTGATTTAATTTGTTATTATAATTTTCATTCCATTTTAGGTATATGTTATGGTGTTTTGCTTAAAATATCTGGGTCAGAAAACCACCACTTGATTGACCGTAAATGGCCGCAGACGCTAAAGTTTTTAAGCGGGTTCCAAAAACTGCGTAAAATAAAGTTGCAAATTAGTTTTATGGTAAATTATTATTTAATTAACAACTAAAATTTTATTTTCAAATCATTTTCCAAATTGAATAATATTTTAGATTTTAACTATTACCGCTGTAAATAGGTCATAATTTTTTTTTGACAACTTGAGTGTTTACGCAAAAGCTACGCATCACTTGTACATTTATTACTGGCTTATGCCCATATTCCTTGATTTATTTTCTAGAGTTTCAAATTTTGTTAATATAATAAAAATACTACTGATTTTAGAGATTGAATGAACGCGCAGAATTTGTGAGCAAGCAGATTCTTCCGAATATTTAAAAATGGAAATACAAACGATAAACTACAATTATAAAACATAGGCTTAAACATTTTTTTATTTTATAACGTAAATGCAAGAAGCTGCTAAAGTGGAAAAAAATCAAAACATTATGCTAAAGTATATTATATTAACATATTTTAACATTTAAAGACAAGAAAAATTAAGTGGGCAAACTTGCATATACTGAATCAGGATACTGGAACCAAGGATCCATACATTTTCTCAGCAATTGTAAAACAAGTAAAAAAACATACAAAAATCTTTTTTATAATAAGTAACAACAAAATAAAAACAAAATTTTCAAAAAAATAAAGCTCTTTTCTATAATCTGCTTAAATATATAAAGTAAATAATTTATGTAAATTGACGTCCCAATATACTTTTATATAATAACTCATTATATGTAAGGCGATTCCAGATTTTTGTATATAATAAAAATAATATCGTAAAATTAAAACAAAATTAAAAAATTGCAAAATTTTAATTTGAATGTATATAATAATAATATCCGAAATTTGAAAAATACTACCAGGCCAGGTCTCCATTCATGAGATCGGACATTGTTTCGATGTTTGGCTGCATATTAATAAAAAAAAGTAAATGTACAAATACGAGAAATAGACTCGTAAAAAATGACTCTATTTTTTGTATATTCTCTCCAATAAACCTTGTATAAGTTCAATCTTAAACAACAAAGTTTAAATATTTAATATTAATCAAAAAAATTAAAACCCAATTAAAAAATTGCAAAATTTTAATTTGAATGTATTAATAATAATATCCGAAATTTGAAAATACTACCAGGCCAGGTCTCCATTCATGAGATCGGACATTGTTTCGATGTTTGGCTGCATATTAATAAAAAAAAAGTAAATGTACAAATACGAGAAATAGACTCGTAAAAAATGACTCTATTTTTTGTATATTCTCTCCAATATCGAGAATAAGATTAACATCTCTTAAATGTTGATAAAGTCTAAATGTAGAATAATAAAACGCATAATCAACAAATATTTAAATTTTTTAAAGTCTTTTTTAATAATTTTAAAAAATTTAAACAAATTTCTTTATATTAATATCCTGTTAAAAAACACAAGACCTGATATTAAAAATAAAGATCTAAGGAATTTGAGAATTAATAATAATTGTAAATTAAAAAAGACTAATAAATATTCAAATACAATAAGTTGCACTGGAGGCGATGTTAAAAAAAGAGACGATTTAGTGAAATGTAAAACTAAACGATAGAGCGTATAAGATATATTTTCATCTCATTTTTCCCCTCAATGACAGTTTTTTAATATGTTTTGTACTTATAAATTAACAAAACCAATGCGATAATTAAAGGACCATCTAATACAAGGTTATTTATTATTGCTATTATATTATAATTAAAAAATTTTAATTCAACAATTTGTTTAAAAATTATTAATACATCAAACTACATAAATATAATTTTATTTGAATTTGATAGAATAAAAATTTGATGGATTTTGACTCAAAACAATGGACCAATGTGGCCATTTGTCAACAAAAAATCATAGTTGAAATCTAAAATATTAATTCTTAATTTGCAAAATGATTTCAAAAATACTAATGTTAATTATGTAAATAAATTTGATTTCCCTAAGACCAATGCTATTTACATATGATTTGTAAAATCAAAAAATGCATGGACAGATCAGTAGGAAACAGTGCAAAGAAAAGCTAATTTTTTAAATAAAGTATTCATAAAAATATTAAATAACTTACTGCTGAAAATATTAATAATATTGAGTATTTTCATTAGAACTATAAGGTTAAAAACAATAGACTTCAATAAAGAATTTCATTAATATACAAAAAATTATTGTTTATGCATTAATACTGAAAAACTCATCATTAACGCATAATGCAATTGAAACTAAATATCTAGCAACTATTTGTGCAAACTTTCGCAGCCGGTAACACGCGCCTCTAAAATAATGCTATCAACAAAAGTATTGAATCGTAAAAGAATATTATAATAATCATTGCAATACCATAAAATTTGCATTACAAAATTAAAAAACTTACCCAATAAATAATCGAACGATTAATGTTGTGTAAGCTATTTTAACGTTAGAAATAAATCCAATGTATAGACGGGCAATACGATTAGACAGGCCAGGCCAGTGTTATTACAAAATAAAATCGGGCAAATGGCAAATATTTCATTCCCAATCAAATCATTAACAACAAAACAAAACTTTTTTATCAAGTATAAAGGGCAAGAAAAAATAAATGCAACTTGCTATTGACAAATAAATACGCTAGCCAGTGCAAATATTATTTAACGGGCAAAATACAATTTCCCTTTAAATTTTAAAATGCCGCGTAAACGTGACGACTAAGAGAAAATTTAAATTAAAGTATTAAAATAAAAACCAAAATAACAAAAATATAATGAAATAAAATAAAAAATATTCAAAACAATAAAAAAAAATCCCCAAATATTATAAGTATGTGTACAGTAATCAAATTATAAAAATACTTGAAATAATATTAAAAAATTTTAAAAAGCTTAGATCGTTATAATATTTTGTCAAGATAACAAAAAACTTATGCCAACTTAGACAAGCACGAAATATTCTAATGCAAAATATACCCACCTATATTTAAAAAAGAAAGCTATAATTTTCAAACTTTTAGGAAAAACTAAACAAACACCTAAAAAACAAAATTTATTATTTTTACTCTCATCTTCAAATATAATTTATATTAAAAATAAATAAATAAAGCAATCTCGCAACTTTTACTTTATCGGCTTTTAATTTATAAATGAAATTAATAATATCATTACTATAATAGACATAAATATAAAAATCTGTTAAAGCTACAATAACACAAAAGGACGTTATCTGAAGAAACACAAACATTAAATCTATGCAATATAATAAAAATTCAATTGAAAGATTATTTTTCATTTTCTTTATTTGATAAAGCAACAAATAAATATTTGCACACAATTGATTTAAAAAAACTAATCGTTATTGTCATTATAATTAACCACGGTTAATAAGACACAATGACGCCCGCCCTATTGAATCTTCACTCTCAAAAGTTTGAGGACATAAAAAACTATGAGCCCTATTTAAATGGATGGAATTGATAACAACACTTTTAACACAATTTCGACCAAAGTGTCAGTCAGATACAACAAGCAATTATTTTAAATATATATATAAATGATTTATACTTTTCTACCAAATCAAAATCGCTTTTAAATATCATATTTTATAATAATAATATAATGAATAAAAACAATAAAACAAATTAATTCAAAATGTTCTTCATTAAATTTAAAATTCTAAATATTTTCATTAAAATATATTTTAACCAATAAATACTACAAGTTATATTATGTGTTGGGCGATAAAAAATTAGTTATACTTCAACATAACAACGCAGCCCCAACACAAGCTTATACAGGTCTATCGTGCACCAGACATAGTTAAATGCTTAAATAAATTCTTAAATATGGTTAAAAGAGTTAAGAAGATGAATCAAAAAGCAATTTTCTACACAAATTATATTTTCGTTAATTATTTCAATTGTAATATACATATTTTAATATCAAAATGGACACAATAATGGTTATGTATAACTCATTTTTAACACACCAACTATTGTTTAAAACATATAAATACCTTACAACTATAAGTAAAAGTTGCATGTAAAAGAATACAAGTCTAATAAAAAGGAATAAATTGCTTATTCCGAATAACTATTTAAAATCAGTATTACTAAAAATAAATTCATCTTGATAAAAATTTGGCGAAATTAAACACTTATGGATGCAAGCGCAACCCAAATTTTTTCAAACCCTAGATTAGAACGGACTCAAGTTTCGGCATCCAACAATAAAAGCTAAATCATTTAATGCTAAAAATTATTGAAAACAATAATAAAGCTAATAATAATATAATTCTAAAGTATTACTCTCCAAATGAGACAAAAGTAAAACAAATAATTCAGAAATTTATTAACCACTTTTACAACAAACACATACCAATAAAGATATTTATTAAATTAAAGAATTTATATTGGTCTTTAGCCGTAAATAATTCCAATATTTTTTTAACTAACAAAAATCCAAAAAATAGTTTATTTAAATAAAAGATATAACCCAAGTGGTTGGAATATATTTAATTTATAATCATTTAAAAAGGCTACTACCAATTAATTAAATTTCGTATTTCAAGTAAACTACAATTGATAAATTAACAAGATTTGCAATCCGTTTAAAATATTAGTTTTTTATATTTTAGAAAATTATAACGCAAATATATATTAATAAACCCAAAATCTTGCAAAATTGGAAACAGTCATTTAATCAATTATATAATATTCACGTTCTTGGTGGAGATTGCAAGATAAAACTATTAGTTGTATGCTTTGCCGTTTATTCTCGAAAGATTGTTCTTTTCGTTCTGGGGCCAATCACAATTACGAACGACAAACGACAGAGACAAACGATAAACGACAAATTTGTCGTCAGTATACGGCGTTTGTCGTTTACCTCCAATCACAATTCAAATTTTTGTCGTTTATCGTTTGACGTCTCAAATTTGTCGTTTGTCGTCTGTAATTTATCGTTTGCCGTTTGTCGTTCGTAATTGTGATTTGATTTTACGACAAATGCACAATTTTAGACGACAAACGCCAAATATTTAGGGGGTGCTCAGCATCGCCCCTCAAATTTGTCGTTTGCGAATTGTCCCAACTTGTCCTTTGGGAATTGCCCCAACTTTTCTTTGTACATTTGTTCAAAATATTTCGCTCAAAATTTTTCCTTATTAATAATAAAATGAACTCAAATATTTTCTAATTGATCTAAAAATTAACTACTTATCTAATTAACATTTTTTGAAAACACTTTAAAAAATTTTTTTCTTAAAAATCGATTATAATTTGAATTTTCAAGAATTTTATACAACTAGGGGTGAAAAATTGTGCGGATTATTCTGCATTCTATAACATTAAAAATAATTAAAATCACTCAACATTTGACAAAGTTTGAATTTTGTAATGTGATTTAGTCCACCCTAAAAATAAAATCTCTAAAATTTTTAAATATCATCTTAAATATTTTTAAAAAATCGAAATAAAATTTAGAAATTGTTTCTAGTTCATAGAAAGTCGTATAAAATCATTTACACAGTCGGGGTTTAAACCCCCACCCACCACCCCCACAGCCCCACCACTCAAAACGACAAATCTAGCCGTTATTTTTGTAATTGTGATTGACCGACAATTCACACGATAGAGACAAACGACAAACCCAAAAACGACATAGTTGGACGACAAACGACATAATTTTTTTTCGTAACGACAAATTCGGAGACAAACGCCAAATTTGTCGTTTGTCGGCCGGTTTGTCGTTTGTCGTTCGTAATTGTGATTGGCCCCTGGTCACTTTAAAACTCATCAAAAAGTTTTACTTCTATAGAATGACTATTTTTTATTCCTATTTTAAAAAAAAATAAAATTAACAAAAAGATTTTTCTCAGTTTTTTAAAAAGTTTATTCTTAATTTATTGCTTTTAAAATTATGATAAAATGGATGAAAAAATGTATTCTAATTATATTATTTTTTACATTGTGATAATTTATTAAATTATCCTATATTATAAAGTTGAATCTGTGTTTGGATGTTTGTCCTGAAAACACTTGAAACTTAAAAAATAAACTTTATTTAACTACGATGCATGCGATAACTCAAACGCTTTACTATTAAAGTTGTAATTTAGATAATAATATTACCAGAAAGATGGAATTAATAGAATAAACAGCAAAAAAAAATACAAATATTCAATAAGACATTATTGTAGATTAAAATTGGAAAAAATTCTTATCAAGAGGAATTGTTTAACAAATTATTGGCATTGAACCACTGAATATGCAAAAACAACTACGACCAACCAGCATTGAAAAGTGCGTGCAATTTAACTAATTAAATTTCTTTAAATAAATAAACAAAGAAGTACTGATGATAAATATAAATTCTCAATTTAAAAAAGATTAGTTGATCTTTTTACACAAAACATTTATAAAAAAAATCATAAATATTTAAATTTAAAATCATTTAAAAACAATGAAATCATATTTTAAAATTGTTTTTATTTATCCTTTAGTCACTAACATGTGCCCATGCTAATAATTCAACACAACTTAAATATTTAAATATTTTCAGTGTGTTTATCATTACAACGTAATAAATAAATTTTATTTATACAGTGATCGAATAAAGTCTTTATATGTAAAATTTAAATGCCGCAAATTCACTTACATAAAAAGAGAATGATCATGGTTTCAAATTAAATGCTTTTTTAAGAGAAAATAAATTTTTAAAAATGAAATGAACGCCGAATTTCAGACCGCTAATTTAGAAACAAGTGATGCAACTTAAAGACTAACACCAAGCAACACAAGAAGCTTATTCGGCGAGAACAAACATCTATTGTCTCATTATTGTGTTTTATAATTATTCTTCATTAAAATGGCAGTTTTAATATACAAAAAAATAAAATTATTAGCTAAAAAAGAGGCTCCTCTAACTATAGTTGACTCTATAACGAGTCATTTAATCAAAAATTGAAAAAAAACAAATTATAAAAAAACACGATTTTTGCCAATTTAGGTGGCAATGCGAATTTTTTGGGAGAAAACGCTCCAACCAGACCTGGTCAAGAAGTATGTTAGTTCTAGCAAATAAATCCTAAATAATTTAAATCGTAAAAAGATACTTGACTGCCGCCGGCATCCAGAGGACTGGAGGGCTCGAAGCAACGCCGAATGCGCAACCGTTCGCGATCAACCGACAGCTTGTTTGCCACAGGACCAATGATGGCGGGAAATAAATATTTTTAATCTTTTCTCTTTGAAACAAATAAAAGTGCAATTACCAACTTATATTTTAAAGTTTTATAAATAAAACACGAAAATTTAAAAAAAACTATTTTAAGTTAAATCGTAAATAATTATTTTTGATTAACTTAAAAATTATAAAAATATCCGTTATTTAAATAAATATTGATAAACTAATTGTTCTTATGAATTAATAAATTATATTCACATTAAATAATTGAATTGCATCTTTGGATGGAGCAGTTATAAATAAATTATTATTTTCTCAAAAAAACTTTATTTAGAAACATAACAAAGTAGTAAAATAAAGCAACGCCTGATTAAATAAAGTATAATTTAAAATAAAATTTAAAATTATATGAAGAAACACAAATAATAAATTATATTACAAAAATGTATTGTATTAATTTTAATATTAAAAAAGAAACCGGTATGTTATCGCGCAAAAAACACACTTCAGTTTGCGTTTCATAGTGAATTTTTAAAAGTTTCAATGGCAATTTTTTTAGCATGTTTATTTTCAAAAAATTAGCAGAGAAAACGCCCCACCGTTTACGAAAATGAATGTAAATTATACATGTTTTGCTTAACCAAATAATTTTAAGTGTTCACGGATTAAATTTTTAATGTTAATCGCTGCAATCTCTTTTTGACAAGCTATGATTATTATAAATCAAAAATAATTTTTTGTTTAATCAAATGTCACTTTTACTTTTTATCTAGGTTTGAGCTTTGCATTTTTAGAACAACTACTAAAACGAAATTTGGAGTTAAGTCGAAACGCCGCAAACATAAATGGCTAGCATATCGATTTATAGATTTTATCCAAAAATCCCAAATTAATGTTATATTTTGAATTTATGAAATTATAAACCTATTTTTTCTTACTTATATTATTTTTAATTTTACGTATTATGAATGTTTTTTAAAATGTTTTGCATATTTAGATGCGTAGATGTTTTGAAATATATACAAAAAATTTTTTAATATTGGAAATCTATTTATAACATGCTGTACAAAAACGCTATTTATTCAATTTAGTTCTATATTGACTATAACTCGTCCAGACACCAAACATGACAGATCTTGTGCTGAGAGGAATTTTGGGGGTGTGTGGAAATGCTATGTTATAAAATTTTAAATGGATTGTAAAATTTTTTGTAATTTCTAATCATAACACAGTTTAATATCAAAATAATTTTATCAGCGAATTGTTATATGGGCTTATTGAATGCCTGATTAATCATGTTTAGCTCAATCCACAAATATTATTAACACTGTGCTTTTTTTTATAAATATTTGATTTGAATTAGATTGTACGAAGAGGTGTAAGTTAAAAATGACTCCACTGCGTTTTTCTAATTTTTCCAAAAGTAGCAAAAAACTAGATAAATAAACAAATATACATTCGGTTCATTTGTAGTGATAACATGGCGAATTACCAAATTATGATTTTTAATATGATTGTTTATCATTAAAAGCGTATATTACTTGAATAATATTAATTGCACATCTCATTGTGATAGAATTCACTAACTGAACCATCTCCTTATTTTAGAAGAAATCATTCAAAATTGAGTGTTATTGCTTTTCATGTTAACTAAAAAACTATTTTATTGTTAATTTTAATTTTTTATATCAGTTGAATGTGAATACTTTGAAATTAATTGTCTTATTTCATAATAGAACTTTGTTTATAATATGATCATTTAATGAATAAAAGGATTTTAAATTTTTTAAATTAAATATTGTTTAATTTATAACCTTTTAATTATACTCTTTGTGATAAATTTTTTGTTTAGAATTTATAAATTGGTATAAAAGTGCCGATAGGCGTCGCCGTGACATTTTTAAATTTTTGACTCAATTTGTTAAGAAAATTGGTCCAAATATTCGTCAACTCGCTTGCATAATGTAAATGCTAACAATTAAAATGGAATGTTGCATGATTCGGGGAGTTAAAAAAAGACATGAAAGTTATCAAGAAAATTTTGGGTGGATTTAATTATAAAATTATGACATTAATCTAAAGAATTAAGTGCGTAAAAATTTAATTCAGAATATAAATATTCTTAATTTGGCTTATAAAATGTTGATAAGTATTTTTCAGTTCTGATAATAGGGCTGATACTTTAGGCTCGATTAAGTTTTGTTAAAAAGCTACAAATTTCAACATTGATAACATCAAATTTAATAATCCTACATTATCAATTTTTATAATAAAGCAATAGATGTGTAAAAATGCACGAATTTTATCCTTTTATGTTTCAAAACTTTTTAGTTCAAGAAATTAAATCATTTAAATATATTTAAAATTCATGTTAAAAATAAAGTATAAAGATTAACTCATGTTAAATAAAATTTTCCCAATCTCAACATATTGATTACTTTAATTTTATATTTCTGACAATAATTTCTTAGGTTTTTCGTATCACATCACATAAATGATATAATTTTAAATATTCTTTTGATATTAAAAGCAGCTTTTAAACATTGTTTTGATGATCTAGAATAGGGTTAGACAAGAACGGGTATCCGGAACCGGGACCGGTATCTCGGTGTTTTGAGCAAATTATCCGGTACCGATATCCGAGTATCCAGGATCCGGGACACCCTGATCCGGGCGCGTTAAGCACCCCAATGATGGTATTTCTCAGATTAGTAAAGCGCTTGAATTGTTTCGTTGATTATTATATTCGTTGATATTGTTTCCTTTTGATTTTGTTAATGTTTTTTATCTAAAAGGTTCTTATAAGCATTTTTATGTTTAATCTTGTGTTTTTAAAAAAAATGAATTAACTATTCATATTTAATTTAATGAATCAAATCTTGCCGATGCACAGATCTTTAAAGAGTAATAACATTTCAGCTATACGATATAAAATGTTTCAAATTTTGTTAATGCAGCTGGCCCGGATACCAGATGCAAGGATGCTGTCACCACTGTTCTGCTACAACATTTATTTATATGTTTTCCTATGCCAACTTTTTTGGATCTGTTCAAAAACGTTTTGAAATATTTATGTACTCTTTTTAGGATTCATACGGTAATAAAGAAATTTTAAAAATGCTAGAAAAATGAAAAATCATGTTCAGATATCGGTTTAAATTTAGGCATTAAAATTTATTGCTTATCGAGCTAAGAAATTCTTTTAATCCAAATAACATTTAATTAATTTGATTATTTTTTAAATATTAGGCAATATTCAAATATTTGAAATTCCCATTGAATGATTTAATTTATTAAGTTGAAAATAATTATTTAGTTTTTATTTAAAAATAATTAATAAAATATTAATTATAAATGACTACTACTCAATATACAAATATTTGTTTTTTTGTTTTTAATTTATACACATTTTGTTATTTTTTTATATTTGTCATTTCTATTTTTATTAGTCATTTTCAAAAACTGGCCAGGTTTGGCAATATTTTCACTTCGTAGTAAAGAATTATTTTTAATCACTGTGGTTAAAAATTTATTTTCTTGAAATGTTAGAGAATTAAATTATGATTTCAAAATGCGTTATATAGTAACATAATGCCACAATTTAAATTTAGTCTAATATCAGTTCAATAAGCAAAAGGGAATCAAAAATGCGGTTTAACAATTAAATGTGTTTAATTAATTTACTTTCTTTAGCTCCTTGTAGTTGATCTTTTCTTTCGTCATCGCATCCCCCCATTCGTATTTATTAATAAAGATATTTTGTTTAATTTAATTATAGGTGAACTGAATGTTTACAAATTCGAAAGCTCAATTGTGTGCAGTTTTTTGTCATTATATTTTGCTTTTTATAAATAGTTTTAGTTGAAAGTCTAAAACAATTATTTAAAAATGAATTAGCAAGGTGCTTCCGATGTAAACGGTTTGCTAATTAAATATGTTAGTTTATTTTATATTTTTTAATTTACATATCAGAATAAATTATTTATTTTTATTTATTGCATAGATATTTGTTTAATTATTAATGAATTTATTAGTTTGCGATGTTACATTAACTTTGTTTTTTCTTTATTAATTTAGAGTTTAATTTTATCGGATATTTAATCTTATGTAATGTAAAAAAGTTGAATAACTGCTTAGTTTCACCACGCTGCCACAAGCAGGTGCGATTAGCATGTCTTCTTGGGAGGTGTTTGATAGGTAATTTAAAATTTATTTGCTCAGAATTGCAAATAAACATTGTAGATTTTATATTTTGGTTTAAATGATTTAATTAAACCTTATATTGTGACTTTAAATAAACATCTTTAAAATATAACTTATTAAGCTAAATTAATGCTTCTTTTTTATTATCGTAAAGCTTGACAAAAACTTATTTCCGCTCACCGTTGCAAACCAAGTTGTGTTTTTTTGCTGGTCGAGAGTTTGCGGATAATGCAAAGTTGAATGCGCAAGATTTCAGAACTGATAAAGAAATTTGCATAAAATTTTCCACTTGTTGTAATCAGCTTACAGTTTTATTAAAATATTGCTGGTAAGTTTAGCTGTGCTTTTAATTTTTTTTAAATTATATGTAATATTCATTTTTTGTAAAATCAAACTTCATACCAACGGCGTGGTAACCAACTATTTAGGATATTTGCTAGTTTTTTAACAATGTTAGAAAGTACATTATATTTTAGATAATGCATTTTATTATTTTCAACAATAAATTATATATTATTTTGTAATCCCTTTGCATATAAAAAAATTATTTAAAATTTGCAAAAAATTGCGTTTAAAAAATGTTGAACAGTTTGGCTCAACTCGTGCTAGTAATAAAATCATAAAATAATTTATTTTTACAACATATAAAAACGCAATATGCCGTATTCCAATACACACGTGTATGTAAAAACTTCTAAAAATTATAAATTAAATAAAGACATATTTGATTCAAATTGAGAAAAACATTTGAAAAAAATTATTTATTAAACGCTTATTTTAAATGTATATTTTAAAATATCTTCTAAATATATAGAATTAAGAATAAAGTGAAAGAATTGTTTGACACCGTAATTGCCGCTAAAGTATGTGAGACAACAAATTATGGTTTTGTGTTATCAACAAAGCCTTCAGCTTAAACTTAAGATATAACGATAGGAGTAATACTTGCGGCTTACACTGTGCTTGTAGCTGTCGTCTTGTTCATGGGCGGTGTCGTTTAAAATGCAAAGACTGAGATGTGCACAGCTTTGTCAGAAATTAAAGCGATTGCGGATGGGTTAAAAACAAAATTGGAAGGGCTAACGCGGATTTCGCCGCCGCAGAAACTGAAGCAAGATGGGTCACCATGCTTGTCTCCGCAAAAATGCACCTGGGGCCTATTTCAATTCTCGTCGTATCTCAGATACGACGTCGTATCTCCGATAAGACGTCGTATCATGTAATTCTGTTTCAATTAAAAATGCCATTTCTGTTTCAATTAAATATAAGACATCGTATTTACGATCATCGTGAAATCGTGTAAATTTGCACGACGTCTTATATTCCTGTTTCAATTGTTCATTCACATCGTAAATCCGACGTCGTATATACGACGAACTCAAAGGGAAAAATCGTGAAAACTTATACGTGCTCCTACCCACGTATTTTTTCTCATCGTGTAAATTTTAAATATTTTTAAAAAATATATTTGAAAACTAAATAATCTAAAAAATATATATCTTATAGGATAAAGCCTCCTCTTTGCATTGGCATAAGAATCAACTCCAAATTCGAAATAGTTTTTAAATTATGTTTATGCAAACCAGCTAGGTCAAAAACATGTTAAATTCACTGCAAATTATTCGCAAGATTAAATTAGATTTATTCATCCCTCAAAAGTTATTATTCCAACATTTTTGAATAGAACACCGTTTGGCAATTTAATTAGGTATACATAAATATTTTATTTAATTTAAAATGAATTTGAGAATTTTAGTTAAATATTCTCTTTTGGGACAATAATTCAGGGCATCGGATATCACTGATGTGATTGTCGTATCTTATAATTTAATTGAAACAGAATTGCATCGGATTTACGATGTTTCGTCGTATTTACGATTTTTAGCTCATCGTAAGTACGATGTCGTAAATGCGATGAAATGTCGTAGAAACGATGAATTGAAACAGCTTTTTTACACGATACGACATCTTATCGCAGATACGACGAGAATTGAAATAGGCCCTAGGAGCACGTATAAGTTTTCACGATTTTTCCCTTTGAGTTCGTCGTATATACGACGTCGGATTTACGATGTGAATGAACAATTGAAACAGGAATATAAGACGTCGTGCAAATTTACACGATTTCACGATGATCGTAAATACGATGTCTTATATTTAATTGAAACAGAAATGACATTTTTAATTGAAACAGAATTACATGATACGACGTCTTATCGGAGATACGACGTCGTATCTGAGATACGACGAGAATTGAAATAGGCCCCAGGTGCATTTTTGCGGAGACAAGCATGGTGACCCATCTTGCTTCAGTTTCTGCGGCGGCGAAATCCGCGTTAGCCCTTCCAATTTTGTTTTTAACCCATCCGCAATCGCTTTAATTTCTGACAAAGCTGTGCACATCTCAGTCTTTGCATTTTAAACGACACCGCCCATGAACAAGACGACAGCTACAAGCACAGTGTAAGCCGCAAGTATTACTCCTATCGTTATATCTTAAGTTTAAGCTGAAGGCTTTGTTGATAACACAAAACCATAATTTGTTGTCTCACATACTTTAGCGGCAATTACGGTGTCAAACAATTCTTTCACTTTATTCTTAATTCTATATATTTAGAAGATATTTTAAAATATACATTTAAAATAAGCGTTTAATAAATAATTTTTTTCAAATGTTTTTCTCAATTTGAATCAAATATGTCTTTATTTAATTTATAATTTTTAGAAGTTTTTACATACACGTGTGTATTGGAATACGGCATATTGCGTTTTTATATGTTGTAAAAATAAATTATTTTATGATTTTATTACTAGCACGAGTTGAGCCAAACTGTTCAACATTTTTTAAACGCAATTTTTTGCAAATTTTAAATAATTTTTTTATATGCAAAGGGATTACAAAATAATATATAATTTATTGTTGAAAATAATAAAATGCATTATCTAAAATATAATGTACTTTCTAACATTGTTAAAAAACTAGCAAATATCCTAAATAGTTGGTTACCACGCCGTTGGTATGAAGTTTGATTTTACAAAAAATGAATATTACATATAATTTAAAAAAAATTAAAAGCACAGCTAAACTTATCAGCAATATTTTAATAAAACTGTAAGCTGATTACAACAAGTGGAAAATTTTATGCAAATTTCTTTATTAGTTCTGAAATCTTGCGCATTCAACTTTGCATTATCCGCAAACTCTCGACCAGCAAAAAAACACAACTTGGTTTGCAACGGTGAGCGGAAATAAGTTTTTGTCAAGCTTTACGATAATAAAAAAGAAGCATTAATTTAGCTTAATAAGTTATATTTTAAAGATGTTTATTTAAAGTCACAATATAAGGTTTAATTAAATCATTTAAACCAAAATATAAAATCTACAATGTTTATTTGCAATTCTGAGCAAATAAATTTTAAATTACCTATCAAACACCTCCCAAGAAGACATGCTAATCGCACCTGCTTGTGGCAGCGTGGTGAAACTAAGCAGTTATTCAACTTTTTTACATTACATAGATTAAATATCCGATAAAATTAAACTCTAAATTAATAAAGAAAAAACAAAGTTAATGTAACATCGCAAACTAATAAATTCATTAATAATTAAACAAATATCTATGCAATAAATAAAAATAAATAATTTATTCTGATATGTAAATTAAAAAATATAAAATAAACTAACATATTTAATTAGCAAACCGTTTACATCGGAAGCACCTTGCTAATTCATTTTTAAATAATTGTTTTAGACTTTCAACTAAAACTATTTATAAAAAGCAAAATATAATGACAAAAAACTGCACACAATTGAGCTTTCGAATTTGTAAACATTCAGTTCACCTATAATTAAATTAAACAAAATATCTTTATTAATAAATACGAATGGGGGGATGAGATGACGAAAGAAAAGATCAACTACAAGGAGCTAAAGAAAGTAAATTAATTAAACACATTTAATTGTTAAACCGCATTTTTGATTCCCTTTTGCTTATTGAACTGATATTAGACTAAATTTAAATTGTGGCATTATGTTACTATATAACGCATTTTGAAATCATAATTTAATTCTCTAACATTTCAAGAAAATAAATTTTTAACCACAGTGATTAAAAATAATTCTTTACTACGAAGTGAAAATATTGCCAAACCTGGCCAGTTTTTGAAAATGACTAATAAAAATAGAAATGACAAATATAAAAAAATAACAAAATGTGTATAAATTAAAAACAAAAAAACAAATATTTGTATATTGAGTAGTAGTCATTTATAATTAATATTTTATTAATTATTTTTAAATAAAAACTAAATAATTATTTTCAACTTAATAAATTAAATCATTCAATGGGAATTTCAAATATTTGAATATTGCCTAATATTTAAAAAATAATCAAATTAATTAAATGTTATTTGGATTAAAAGAATTTCTTAGCTCGATAAGCAATAAATTTTAATGCCTAAATTTAAACCGATATCTGAACATGATTTTTCATTTTTCTAGCATTTTTAAAATTTCTTTATTACCGTATGAATCCTAAAAAGAGTACATAAATATTTCAAAACGTTTTTGAACAGATCCAAAAAAGTTGGCATAGGAAAACATATAAATAAATGTTGTAGCAGAACAGTGGTGACAGCATCCTTGCATCTGGTATCCGGGCCAGCTGCATTAACAAAATTTGAAACATTTTATATCGTATAGCTGAAATGTTATTACTCTTTAAAGATCTGTGCATCGGCAAGATTTGATTCATTAAATTAAATATGAATAGTTAATTCATTTTTTTTAAAAACAAGATTAAACATAAAAATGCTTATTAGAACCTTTTAGATAAAAAACATTAACAAAATCAAAAGGAAACAATATCAACGAATATAATAATCAACGAAACAATTCAAGCGCTTTACTAATCTGAGAAATACCATCATTGGGGTGCTTAACGCGCCCGGATCAGGGTGTCCCGGATCCTGGATACTCGGATATCGGTACCGGATAATTTGCTCAAAACACCGAGATACCGGTCCCGGTTCCGGATACCCGTTCTTGTCTAACCCTATTCTAGATCATCAAAACAATGTTTAAAAGCTGCTTTTAATATCAAAAGAATATTTAAAATTATATCATTTATGTGATGTGATACGATAAACCTAAGAAATTATTGTCAGAAATATAAAATTAAAGTAATCAATATGTTGAGATTGGGAAAATTTTATTTAACATGAGTTAATCTTTATACTTTATTTTTAACATGAATTTTAAATATATTTAAATGATTTAATTTCTTGAACTAAAAAGTTTTGAAACATAAAAGGATAAAATTCGTGCATTTTTACACATCTATTGCTTTATTATAAAAATTGATAATGTAGGATTATTAAATTTGATGTTATCAATGTTGAAATTTGTAGCTTTTTAACAAAACTTAATCGAGCCTAAAAGTATCAGCCCTATTATCAGAACTGAAAAATACTTATCAACATTTTATAAGCCAAATTAAGAATATTTATATTCTGAATTAAATTTTTACGCACTTAATTCTTTAGATTAATGTCATAATTTTATAATTAAATCCACCCAAAATTTTCTTGATAACTTTCATGTCTTTTTTTAACTCCCCGAATCATGCAACATTCCATTTTAATTGTTAGCATTTACATTATGCAAGCGAGTTGACGAATATTTGGACCAATTTTCTTAACAAATTGAGTCAAAAATTAAAAAATGTCACGGCGACGCCTATCGGCACTTTTATACCAATTTATAAATTCTAAACAAAAAATTTATCACAAAGAGTATAATTAAAAGGTTATAAATTAAACAATATTTAATTTAAAAAATTTAAAATCCTTTTATTCATTAAATGATCATATTATAAACAAAGTTCTATTATGAAATAAGACAATTAATTTCAAAGTATTCACATTCAACTGATATAAAAAATTAAAATTAACAATAAAATAGTTTTTTAGTTAACATGAAAAGCAATAACACTCAATTTTGAATGATTTCTTCTAAAATAAGGAGATGGTTCAGTTAGTGAATTCTATCACAATGAGATGTGCAATTAATATTATTCAAGTAATATACGCTTTTAATGATAAACAATCATATTAAAAATCATAATTTGGTAATTCGCCATGTTATCACTACAAATGAACCGAATGTATATTTGTTTATTTATCTAGTTTTTTGCTACTTTTGGAAAAATTAGAAAAACGCGGTGGAGTCATTTTTAACTTACACCTCTTCGTACAATCTAATTCAAATCAAATATTTATAAAAAAAAGCACAGTGTTAATAATATTTGTGGATTGAGCTAAACATGATTAATCAGGCATTCAATAAGCCCATATAACAATTCGCTGATAAAATTATTTTGATATGAAACTGTGTTATGATTAGAAATTACAAAAAATTTTACAATCCATTTAAAATTTTATAACATAGCATTTCCACACACCCCCAAAATTCCTCTCAGCACAAGATCTGTCATGTTTGGTGTCTGGACGAGTTATAGTCAATATAGAACTAAATTGAATAAATAGCGTTTTTGTACAGCATGTTATAAATAGATTTCCAATATTAAAAAATTAAAAAACATAACAAAAAATTTGAAATATCATTTATAAATAAAAACTAAAGATTATAAAATGCTCTCATCCAGACACAACGACAAGAACTCACTCCTCCTTTTCGCCTCCCATTTTCGGACACATATTTTTATCCTCTTCGAGTCTATTTATTATTTGCTTAAATAAATATATTGTGTAACAGCGACACAACAAAACTGATGATTCTAAAATATTTATTTTTTACTTGTGGTGTCGTCAATTGGTAAATGGTATTTTTTTAAATTTAGGTTTTGTTTGTTTTAATTGCTAAGATTTACCTCAATAAATTTTTTTATTTCTCAAGTTGAATGGCCCGTTGAATACAAGACTAGTTGTCGGTTGTGTTTCGATTTTCAGACGGAGGTTGCGCCTTATTGTTTGACTATGTTAGATATTTTATTTTTTTATAATTAATAATTTTATTTTTTGAAAATATTATTAATTTTAAACTTTTTATTTTTTTCACTATTTAAAAATGCTATAGAAGCCGTGTTCTGGTAAAATCATGCTGTTATTCCATTTTTTATTTTTTATAACTATTATCTTTACCTTTTTATAAACGCATTGGAAAGCATTCATCAAACTGAGATATAGGTTTTACTCAAAATGTTTATTTTGAACCTTTTTCTGTAATTTTAAAAATGTTTAAAGATTTTTTATATTTTATTTATATTGCAATTATAATTGTAAATCTTATTTATTTTTTATTTGCAATTGAAGAAGAGCCTAATTATTTTGAATCTTTATTCTTTTTTATCTGATGTTCGTAGTGAGCTTTGGTTTTACGTTAGCGGTTTTTTTGATTAATGGTAATTGTTTGCATTATATAATATATTTATTTTTAATTTTATGATTGAAACTTTTTATTTAAATCTTTTTATTTATTATCTAAATTTGTATACATTTAACCATTATTCTATTTTTGCGATTTTACAAATTAACATATGAACAAATATTATTAACTTTGAGTCTCATTGTAGCTTACCATTTTTTAATCAGATTTAAATATTTATATTGGAAAAAAGTTTGTTTTATCGATTCAGATATCCATTGTATCATTTATTAATTTATTTTAAAAACCTAAGCCAGTTGACTTGATAATTTCAAAGGATTTTTTGTATATATTTCAAAACATCTACGCATCTAAATATGCAAAACATTTTAAAAAACATTCATAATACGTAAAATTAAAAATAATATAAGTAAGAAAAAATAGGTTTATAATTTCATAAATTCAAAATATAACATTAATTTGGGATTTTTGGATAAAATCTATAAATCGATATGCTAGCCATTTACTGTTTGTGGCGTTTCGACTTAACTCCAAATTTCGTTTTAGTAGTTGTTCTAAAAATGCAAAGCTCAAACAAAGATAAAAAGTAAAATTGACATTTGATTAAACAAAAAATTATTTTTGATTTATAATAATCATAGCTTGTCAAAAAGAGATTACAGCGATTAACATTAAAAATTTAATCCGTGAACACTTAAAATTATTTGGTTAAGCAAAATATGTATAATTTACATTCATTTTCGTAAACGGTGGGGCGTTTTCTCTGCTAATTTTTTGAAAATAAACAGGCTAAAAAAAAGCCATTTTGAAACTTTTAAAAATTCACTATGAAACGCAAACTGAAGTGCAAGCGATTATAAATTTTCATTATTAAATAAAACGAATTCAAATATTTGGCTATTATTTTTTTATAAAATTAAATATTCTTGGTTTAGTTTTTATTTTTGTAAATGCAACCTGATTGAAATATTTCAAGCTTTATTGATTTATTATATTACGCGATGAAGTTTTGTAAAGGAATTTGCGTATTTTGTTATCTTTTACTCTTGAAATTTTTTGGTAAAAATTAATTTATTTAATATAATTCAATAAGTTCATTTTACATTGGAAAGTGATTTTGGTGGGTAATTTTATTATATGATCAATTGCTTTTAATGCATTAATAAAAATATGAATTTATAATGTGAGAAATTATTTTTGAATTTTTGCACAATTTCAATGAAAAAGGAGTTGCCTTTTATTAAACTATTTGTTTTAATTGTTTTTAATTTTACCCGTATTTAAAACTATGTATTTAAATTTTTGTTGAAAAAATTTTTCCCTATAACTTAGATTATTATTTTTCATGCAGCAAAGATAGTTAATATTTTATTTGTACATGTATATATATATATATATATATATATATGTACATTTAGAATATTATTTTTTCTTTCCAAGCCAAACGTTAATAAATTTATAAACTTTGAAATAAAATAAAATAACAAAAAACATAAAACTTGTAAAACATCATTTTTGTTAGACGAAAGTAGAAAGTATTTTTTAAATTTCTGTGGCAAATAAAAACAACATTAATTTATTTGTAAAAATTAAAATCAATAAAATTATACTACTATAAGTATTTGCTAAAAACAGCAGAATAAATATAGGTAATATTATTTATTTTTAACATTGAATTTGCATATAACATAGTATATATCTAAATACAAAGAAAAACATGCCAGACTAGGAGAATTGCAAATAGAATTTTCAGAAATTTTCAACCGCCATAAAGATACTTTTTTAAAGTCTAAAACAATCATACTGGTCGCGGAGGAATCTCGGGTGTTTTCGGAGCAGAGGTCGTCAAGGCAATAACTATATCCGTCTTTAAAAATAAATTCACAAAATTTAATTATTATTGAAAAAACGAAAATACCATTAATCTTGCCGTGATAAGTATTTTTACTTTATAAAAAAACAAGCCCTATTATTATAATAAACATATGTATGATATTATAAAATTTTGGAGCAGTCGTGACCATTGACCTGGTAGGCCGAAACGACTCCCAATTCGTGACAGTACGATAGATCGAATAAGTACAAATTAATCTAGATAAAATAATAAAACGCATAAAAATTAAGAGCTATACATTTCCTAGCTTTTTCAGCTGCTTCGTCGTCAGCTACTTGCTGTAACCTAGTTTTTCAACTGCTTCGTCGTCAGCTTAAATATACTAAATAAAAACCCATAAAAATAATACATAAAATTCCATTTAATTATTTAAATAAAAAACCGTCATTTAGGCATTAACAAATTCTCAATTGTCAAAATAATAAATTAGCTTCTAATTTAAAAAATTACAAAACGCTTCGTTGTAAAGTAAAATAAATTATGATTGCCAAATAATGTCTGATTAACTGCGGATTTGTGAAATTATTCAAAAAATTATATGTAAAGAAATGATTAAATTACATTCTGAGAAAAGTAAAATCCTTTAATATAAGCGATTGTCATTTAACAACAAATATTAATTAAAATGTTTGAATTAACAAAAGCTTTTCATTTCCTATTTTTGTATATTTTTTTAATATTAGCTTTTTATTTAAACTTAAATTAACTTTTTAGCTAATGAACCTCAAACAACGCTTTAACCAAATATTTTTATATTTTTTAGATATAGATTTTGAACCAATCTTTATAATTTATTTAGATTTTAAAAATTAAATGATCGTGGGTCGTTTAACAAAACAGCTCGAAAACAAACTTTTTATATATCCTTTTAATTTTTTATAATAGATTTTCCTGATCAGCAAGAAAAAGTGATTCTACAAGTGGAATGAGAGGTGTAAATATTAATACCAAATACTAAATATTTATTTACTTCTTGGAACCTATTGATGATTTGATTTGAGAGTGGAGAAGTTAAACCCAGGCGTGTGCACGTACATCCGGATATCCGCGGATATATCCGGATACGGACGGATAACGGATATGGTTTTTCGGATCGTCACGGATACGGACGGATGACGGATATGACCTTAATATCCGCGGATATCCGTCGCATCCTTTGATTTTGACTGCTTAAAGAAAATTTGTTAAGACTTCTTAAATTGGTTTTCAAGGATCCATTGCAAAAGGGAATCTGGCCGAGTGGTTAACCTTAGCTTGATGCAACTTTGTGTCTAAAGTTCTATCCCTTCTCGCTAATTCATTTATTTTTTGTTTTTAATCAAAAATGCGTCTTTTCAAAACATTGATCTTGATTATCTCTGTTGCTATTTTTAACATATTTTTGTTCAAGATTCTTTAAAATTTACAAAATTTCCCGACGGCAGGACTTCTCCCCATTATTATTACTTCAAAAAATTACTGCATTTTTAAAATTTTGTTGCAAATCCCTTAACAAATGAAGTCAAAAATTCAAAATTTATCGGCGGCGCCTATCGGCAGCGGCGACCTAGTTAAAACTATTTTGTAACAGTAACTTTTCATTTATCAGTCAAAAATGAACCAAGAAATATTTCAAAAGCATTGAGGAGGATAAGGAACCAATTGCAAGAATCATAATTATTTCAAAAATCGTTTCATTCATTAAATAGAATTTAGATAAACCAGCTATATTAAAGATAAAAAAATACAAAAGTAGCATAATTTTGTTAATTTAAATAAAAAGGATTTATGAGACATGTTTTATATCAAAAAATTCCAGCCAATTTAACAAAAAAAAGTTTGTTAAATTTGCAAATCTTAGTAATTATTTTGTAACAACATGATCTCTATAATAATTAATTTCTCTAATTTTAAACTCGGACTTTTTCTAATGCAACTTCAGTTTTTAGGTTAAAGCATTTGACTGTTGTAAAAAAGGTAAAGGATTTGACTGTTGGAAAATTAGCATATTGTATAAAAGGTTATCAATTAAGTCACAAAAATATTATTAGCATATAATAAACTTGTGTCACCTGTTTTAGCGCAGAATTTCCGAATATTTTAAATTAGCAAAGTTCAGACTGCAAAATAAAATGATGAATTGCAGAAATCCCGTACACTTTTTAATTTTTACGGAAATATACTTAATTATGGCTAAACTATGAATTAACATTAAAAAAAATTATGTTCAGACAATCGCACACTTTTATTAAATATAACGGAAAAATACAAAATAACTATTACATTTGACGTACGACCAATTGTACGACTAATTAACACACAAAATTTCTAAAAATAAATAAAAATCTAAAAAAAATACCAATTAAGAAAGAAATGTTGATTAAAATAATTGATAAAAAAGTCGATTAGTTGCTTAAAGATAAAATAGTAAATGAATATCAACTACAAACTAGCTAGAAGTCACCAAATTAATTTAAATAAATTTTGAATAAAGCATTCAAATTCAAAAGGTGCATAAAACAGCTTATATAAAGATTGCCAAAGTTAAAAAATAAAATATTTATTAATATACAAAATTTAATAAAGTAAAATTTGTGCAATAAAATTGTATTTAGCTTAAAAATTAACAGCAAGCTGAAATGTTTAATTAGAAGAAGCGAATTTTAATCATTTTTGTCATACTATTGTCGTTGCGTTTAAGTCGCTCGACAGACTTTAAATTTATCTTCCAAAAAGTGACTTTGATGATCGTGCATATTTGGTGCGGTCTCCAACGGCTTTCATTTGAATGATGCCATTTTAGATGGTTAATATCCATAAAAATAAGCGTACTTTATATATTTTGGTTATGCGTCTTTTTATTGTGGACGTTTTCAGTAATTTTTTAAAAGTTTCTTAAATGCTAGGTTAATTTATTAGTTTTATATTTTCAAGAAATATCTTTTATTTTAATTCAACAAAAAAAATTATGGGTTTTATTTATAATATTTTTTGTAAATAATTAGTAAAGTTTTTAATAGCAATATTTGGAACGAAATATCTAAAAACCAGTGCGTGGTCTGAAGTTCTGAGAAAACTGCTGCTTTTATTCAAAAAAGGAGATTAAGGTCAAATTGTTTGTCATTTTTTAAGGGAATTTTGTAATTTTGTACACGGTTTTTTAATTAACTTGCTCTATTTATTGCTTAGTTTATAACTGTTTTAATTAAATGTATGTAGATCACACTCTACATATTTTAATTTTTTAAAAACTATTTTCATTAATTGGGTATGCTTTTTTTGCCATATATAATGATGCTTTCAAGATGGTTTTCTTTTTTGGATTTGTTTTCCGCTTGTGAGAAAATTTTATATTTACATAAAATATGTTGGAATCATTTTTACAAAATAGATTTTTTTTAAAATAATTATTTGAATGCTTAAAATGTGAAAACAGCAAGAGGAATTGTCAAATGCTTTTGGCACAAAGAAACTAGTTATTCTATATTGTACAAAAACGTATATGAAAGCTTTAAAGCGTTGTAATATGTTGCAGACATATCAAAGACTATATGCTATTTATACAGACCCGGAGACAAAATTTTGTTCAAATAAAATTATATTTTTTTACTTAAATTAAATATTAACAAAATCATAAAATAAAAATGCATTATTTGAAAAATAAAAAACATAACAATTCGTTATTCATCTAAGGTTCAGCAGCTAAAAAATCATTTATAAAACAAAAATCTATTAATTTATCTAAATGGCAGAAATTATAATATTTTGACTGTCTTTGAGCATAATTCTATAAAGTATTAAATAAATACTAAAAACTTAATATACAAAAAATCAATTTTAACATAAGGTTAATGCGACCAAAATATTAAAAAAAATTAAAGTATCATAAATATGTAAGCTATATGCTAATTAAAACAACTTTAATATTTAAAAACGAAATTTAAATTAAAAAATATATTATATTTAATACAATTTGTATGAAAAATTATCGGAATAATCCAAACAAAAAACAATATTCTGCTTCCATCCCTGCTCCAAAATGTAGTGGGAAATATTTTTATAACAATTCTAATTTATAAAAATCATAAATTTAAGCTGAATATTTAGTGAAGAGAGCGGCGAGGCGCTAATTAAAAAGGAAGCATGGGAGGAAAGATTCTCATCTTAAAATAATTATACACAAAAAAGATAAAGTTGCATATTAAATCATTTGGGTTATGAGACAATTAAAATATAAACCTAAATATTTTAAATAAATAAAATTCGACTCATGATAGGATTAGGGGATAACAGCCGAAGAGACGTTAGTGGGCGGGACCAACTCTAACGCTGTCCAATTATCTCTCATAACCAATCAATTAAACAAATCTAAACTTATGAATCAAATAAAAAGAAATTTCGAATTAATTGCATCACTTCCGTTAAAGCACACTATTTCTTCAAAAAATAAAATGTTCAAAAAAGTAACTAAAACAATTTTTAGATGGGGTGCGTTGATTCCCAAATTACTCTCGTCGCCTGTCTCTCTCTTTTTAGCACACTATTTCTTCAAAAAATAAAATGTTCATAAAAGTAACTAAAACAATTTTTAGATGGGGTGCGTTGATTCCCAAACGTTCGATTTCGTACAAATTATTTATATATACTAAAATGAGGGGGGCCCACCCTACATGT
>JAIXHY010000061.1:0-33568 GCA_020449905.1 Globodera pallida
GCATTTTGATCAAGCAATGCCAGAATTGAGGCTAGCTCGAGAGTCTCGAAACAAAAAAATAAGAATTTTATGACCCGGAATCCGGATATTCTCAGAAAAACACGACGATTAAGCGCCATTAGCCAACCGGTGCTAGTTTCAGATCAGGCCAACCTATCGATCTCAGAATAATAAAGTGCTTGAGGCTTAGATATACCAGTTTTTTCGTTGGTTCCCGAGCACAATGTGCCGATCAATTAATTCATCAACAAACACTGATCAATCTACCACAAATGATCAGTCGCGTCCAACAAACTCAAAAACCATCAATTCCAAGTCCATCATCGATCAGCAAAAATCAGCAGCCAGCGTTGCCCGTCCACCCACATGAGCTTCACAAATAAATGGCATAAAAAGCACACATAACAAAAGGGATCATCAATCAAAATCCAATCCCAGCAACCGGCGGATGTCTCAATTGTTTCCGCTTGGCCCAACCGAAGAATCGGGGGGGGGGGGGGGGAATAAAAGTGGTTGGCATATTCACCACACACCTGTTGGTCATTTTGGGCGGAGAGATTATTGGCGCCGGCGGCGGCGGCAGCAAAATTGGCCGCGGGGAGTTTCGGCCGCCCGCCGGGGCGCCTCAAATGCGCAAATGCCTTGGGGCGAAGAGGGAATGAATTTTCGATGAATTTGGCGCCAATTTGAATAGCAAATTGAGCGCCTGGGGGGGGAGGCCAATGGCAGCAGATTGGCTGCGCTTTTTGTGCCGAAATGAATGCGAGCGGATGAAAAGGGATACGGTCGTGCCATTTATGCACCAATATTGGTCAAAATATAATCATTATGCACCAATGGACAAAAATTGGTCAATTTTCGACCCGAGTTTAGCGAATTAAATTTAAAAATAATCTTTTGAAAAATTTTTATAGGCTTTGCCAACTTTTTCCTTTGATTTGTGTAAATTAAAATTTCCTTTTTGAAAAAAATGTCCGACAGAATTTTAAAAAATAAAATAAAACAAAGCAAAATTAGATAAGCGAGGAATGAAAAAAGATTTTTTTTTGCCTTTTTTGGTCATAACATTTTCAATAACAGCTCTTATTTATGGGGCAGTATAATTTACATATGATATAATCATCGGTTATCGTATTACACATAAATATATGTATGAACATTCATTCTAATATAAATGACACATCCGTTTAAACTTTAAAGTCCTGTTTAATAATGGCATTGTGGCATGGCATCCTCGAAGTGCGTTGCATTTGCTAAAATTACTGGGAAAAATACACAAAATTTATAAAATGAGAGCCTTTTCCTTACATCGCTCAACGGAGACGATTTATCAACTGATCCGTCCAATTCATGCTGTTGCAGAAGCACTGGTGGTAGCATGAACTCATGTCGTGATAAGTACGGTTAATGTCCTCGTAGGCCGTGGCGTTCAGTGTGAGCGGCTCCGGTTCCTGGCACGTCCGGGTGTAACGTCCACTTTCGTTGAAAATGTCACCACCGGCACAACCAGCAAAAGGTTGGGCTTAAAATGGCGATAATAAAACCGCAAAAAATCGTTCATTTTTAGTGAAAGGCCTACGTAAGACTTCGTAAGTGACGTGTACTTCGTGGCCACACGAGCGACATTTGTACAGCACCTCCAGTGCGGTGTGCGTGAATTCTTCAATAAAAATAGGGCAAATTTGTGTTATGGTTATTAAACATTTTTCATAAATTTTTTCGCTACCAGAAAAGACTGCGTACAATATGAGTACAATGATGGCGGCAACAGACAGGATGATGCCGACAATGATGGCACTATCGTCATGTGTTGCGGCGAACCCGATAAAAATTACGAGTAATATGGTGAAAAGCTAAAATGAAAAATTGTTCCTTTTTTCCCATCAAAAAACTCACTATACACAAGACCCCAAACCATAAAAGCTCGCAACTTTGATTGGTCTCATTCATTAATTTGCATTTGACCTAAAACCCAAAAAAAATGACATTCGATGTTTGAAGGCGTCGCACTCGACTTGACTTGACCTTGTTGAATTTGATGGCATAAAGTTGCGAGGTTGGGCATGCACAGCGTTGCTCCGTCACAAATTCGCCTTCTTTTCGTGGATTCATCAAAGCGTTAAAATAGTTAGGTCGCCCCGAATACATCCAAGGATAGGGAACTTGCTGATACTCCATTGTTGTGGAAGTTAAATGTGAGAAAAAAAACCTGTAAAAATCAAACAAAAAAACTTTTGATACATAAAAAATGAATGTAAAGAATCAAATTTCAAATTTGTGAAATTATTTTCGGCATTTTATGGAGGGCAAACTCGGGATAAGCGATAGAGTGGGAATGGGGAAATAAAGGTAATCAAATTAGAGATCGGACCAACCGAAATCTCTGTAAATTACGATCGAGATTCTTGATCGGTCCTCAAGTCAGATCTTTTTAATCAAAATGGTTAGAAAAAGAGTGTGGGCGGTATTCCCGATTCTTTCCCCCTCCCCCCCCACCCCCAATTTTCGGGCAAACATTACAATTCGAGTGGATTATACTTTGTATTGTTTTCAAAAAAATCAAATTAATTGTCAAAGGAATGAATACAAAAAAGCTTTGACAACTTTTTCCTTTGATTTGGTGAAATTTTAAATTACGTAGATTTTCAATTGAGGAGAGTGGAAAGTTTCGACCGATTTCGAACCCCGGACCCGAATTCGAACAATTTTTCAAAAATTCCAAATTTTTCAAAAATCAATTTTGGCCTAAAACTCATTCAAAAAGCATGAGTTCGATCGTACTTGCCTTTTCGTTGTAAGTTTGTGCTTTTTGAATGATTTAGGGGCCAAAATTGATTTTTGAAAAAATTTGAATTTTTGAAAAATTGTTCGAATTCGGGTCCGGGGTTCGAAATCGGTCGAAACAGAGGTTATATTCTGAATCTACGGGCCCGAAAACCCCAAAAAACGCCTTTTTATTAACTTTGAAAAAATGTTTTATTTTAAAAAAAAAGGGGGGCTATAAACTAGGGTAGGACGGGACCGGGACTTTTGGGAAAAACCGGGACCGGGACTTACCGGGACCAAAAAAACCGGGACCGGGACCGGTACCAAGGTTTTCAACCGGGACCGGTACCGGGACCGGGACCAACCGGGACTTTGCAAGGGAGAAATTTTTTTTTGTAATGTTCAAGGTAAAACAAAAAAATTTTTTTGTTATTCAAAAATATTTTCCTTATTGTCTTTAACTTCAATTTTATCATTATCATTCTTTTTTTTGAGATTCTGCTTTACTTTTGGTAGGGGAGGTGGGGGTCGGCGGTGCCGATAGGCGCCGCCGAGAAAAATTTTTGAATTTTTGTTAAGAAATTTCATCAAAATTTTAACAAAATTATGCATTTTGCTTCGGGGCTGGCGGTGCCGACAGGCGCCGCCAGAGAAATTTTTACAAAAATTGGCAATCTTTGTTAAGGAAATGAAGCAAAAATTCAGAAAGTCGTGATGATTTATTTGAAAAATTCTTGTATTTATTTCTTTTTTTGCACGCTTTTAATCAAAAAATATTAGAAAATTTATTTTAAAAATATTACTAATGAGGGGATGCCTATTTGAGTTGAGGGCAAAACCAATAAATAAGTGTTTGCACTCAAGCGGGTTCGAACCCAACACGTAACATGAGACTCACCAAAAGGACAAACCACTAAGCCATCGACTTGGTAGGAATACATGAGTAAAAAAGATTGAAATTATCGCTTGATGATGCCATCATTAGGGGTGTACATTTAGTCCCGGTCCCGACTCGGGACTCACAACCGGGACCGGGACTTTTAGTTTTCAAAAAGTCCCGTCCCGACCGGGACCGGGACCTGAAAAAACCGGGAAATCCCGTCCCGGTCCCGGTACCGGTCCCGTCCTACCCTACTATAAACTAAACTAGGTATTACCCCCGGACGTTTCGGCAATGCATATCAGGTTCTCTATTAGTCGAAATTTATTTATTTCGGGTTTTGACATCGAAAAGAAAGAAAAACTCGAAATTATTGAAATCGAGAGGTTTCTAAGCAATCTTGATGCACATAAAGAAAAATCATCATAGTTTTCACTTTGGGTTGCTTTCTAACTGATCAAACGTTATTAATAAGTCATTAATTGTCAAAGGAATGAGTTACAAATAGAGTCCGGACCCAAAACCCAAAAATTTTTTGGGTTTTTTGTACAAAAAATTGGACCAAAAAATTTTTGGGTTTTGGTTTTGGGTCAGATTGGACCAAAACGCAAAAAAACCAAAACCCAAAAAATTTTTGGGTTTTAGGTCCATGCCCTTTTTTGTACAAAAGTTTTGGGTGTTGCCCAGTTGAATTTACACCCCTAAAGATAGCATCATTGAGTGATTTTTCAATCTTTTTTACAAGAATCTTTCTAAGTAATTGATGTCTTAGTGGTTTGTCTTTTCGATAACTCTTACGTTATGTGTTGGGTTCGAACTAGGGTTGGCACCCCGCGTGCGGGGATGAGAATTGCGGGGTCGGGGTTTTGCGGGGGCGGGACTGTCGGGGTCGGGGTTACCCAAATCGGTCGGGGTCGGGGTCGGGGTTGCGGGGTTTTTTTAAAATTTTCTTCAAAATTTTAGAGGTCAAAATTTTGTTTTTTTTGAATAATTTCCAAAATTTATTAACCTTAAAGACAATAATTTTTTAAATTTGTTTTTATTTTGAAAAGCAGGGCTATGTCGAAACTGAAAAGTTCGAAATCGAAATGAAAAAAACATCGAAAATCGAATTGAAAGTAGGTAAATCAAAATTTTTTTTATGTAACTAAAAAATTATTTTATTAAAGTAATTTATTTTAATGAAATATTGTTTGTTAAATCGTCATTTTTTTCTATCAGTGGCCCTTTTTAGGCTTAAAGCTTTTGGGTGGAGGGGGGACGGCGGTGCCGATAGGCGCCGCCGAGAAAAATTTTGAATTTTCGACTAATTTGTTAAGGGATTTGCAACCAAAATTTTAAAAATGGGGTAATTTTTTGAAGCTTTTTAGGAGTGTACTTTTAGGCAAGAAACCTGCAAAATACGCGTCTAAAAAAGCACGAAATTCTATGAAAGAAAAAATCGAATTTTATTGTATATTTTATGAAAATTTTTCAAAAAATTAGTGATAGTAAGAACAAAAATTCAGAAAGATGTGATGAATTATTCAAAAATTCATCTTTGCACGCATTTTAATCAAAAAATATTTGGAAATTTATTAAAAATAATTACATTATTGGGGGAGGGGGTAAGGACAAATAAAAGTAAATAAGTTGTTGCACTCAAGAGGGTCCGAACCCAAGCGAAAACTTAACTGCCAAACAGACATACCACCAAGCCACGGTTCTATTATACGCATTTTTGTAAAAGTTCGTAAATTTTTTGACAAATTGTACGCGTCCACCACAATCAAGCCCTCGGAAAAAATGAATTATGTCACGCAATTATGCCATCTTTAGGGGTGTATGTTAACCCCGACCCCGACTCGGGGTTAGGGTTCGGGGATCGGGGTTTGCGGGGTTGGAGGTGTCGGGGTCGGGGTCGGGGAAAACCCCGAAAAATGGCCTAAATTTGCGGGGACGGGGTCGGGGTCGGGGTGCCAACCCTAGTTCGAACCTTCTTTAGTGCGAGCACTTATTTGTTGTTTTTCCTTTATTCCATACTCTCTCCATTATCAACATTTTAAAATAAATTTTCAAATTTTTTTGATTTTAATGCGCGCAGAAAAGAATTTTTGAAAACATCACATCTTTTTGAATTTTTTTAACAAAGATTGCCAAATTTTCATATTTTTCTGAACTTTTTGGTTTAATTTGTAACAAAGACTTGATTTTTGTAAAAAATTTTCTGGCGACGCCTATCGGCACCAGGGATGGGGGAAATTTATTTTAAAAAAACGGAAATATTTTTTTAACGGAAAACGGAAAAAAAGGGCCAAAAACAACGGAAAAACGGAAAACGGAATTCCGCCCATCCCTGATCGGCACCGCCTACCGCCACCCCCTAGTAAAACACAATTCGTGAAAAGAAATTGGTTATTCTGAAAATTTAAAAATCGGCACTTTTTTTTGAAGTTTTTTAGGAATGGTATGGTAAAGGTCCGGCGGCGCCGATAGGCGCCGCCGGGCAAATTTTCTTGAAGATTTCACCAGATTTGTTAAGAAAATGGGTCCAAAATTACGAATGTAGCACAACAAAAGGGCCTCCCCTAGTTTTCTTTGATTTCGTCCAACAAAAAATGAATGAGAAGTTTGTGAATTGTCATCTAATATTTGTTTTTAAATTGGAAAAAGTTAATAAGAATTTTTAAAATTGTTTAACAACCGTTTATGTTCAGCAAAAGTCCGAATAAATCACTAACATAGTAGGGGATCTGAACCCCCACCCCACCCACACTTATATGCCCCCAACACTCACCATTACACACCACAACCCAGCCGAATTCAATTCCTCCAAAAATCCCATTCTTAGGGGTGTATATTTTTTGGCAATCCTTAAGAATTGCGGTCCCGACGAAAAAAAATCTTACCATTTTCAAATGCATGTTTTCTAGGGTAAAAGTATGCGTAGAACACGAATCCGAGCTCGGATTTTGCGAATGTCGAATCCCAAACCCGAACTCGAACATTTTTCGAAATTTCAGCCACGTGAAAAATAATTTATGCATGAACGCAAAAAGCTTAAAATCTTTAAAAAATGCACGAAAATGTTTGTATAATGAGAAAACAAAACAATTCAACTGTTTACGGGGTAGCAATATGCAATATAAAAAATTAGTAAACCAACAAAAAAAAGGGTTGTATTTGAACTTTGAAAAAATGTTCGAATTCGGGGTTGGGGTTCGACATTTGCAAAATCCGAGCTCGGATTCATGTTCTACGCATATTTTTACCCTAGAAAACATGTATTTAAAATTATAAACATCCAAAATTTTTTTAAAAAATTTTCGTCGGGACCGCAATTCTTAAGGATTGCCTATTTTTTCCGTTAAAAAGGGCATTTTAACGGAAAACGGAAAAAAGGCCCAAAAACAACGGAAAACGGAATTCCGCCCATCCCTGATCGGCACCGCCTACCGCCACCCCCTAGTAAAACACAATTCGTGAAAAGAAATTGGGTATGCTGAAAATTTAAAAATCGGCAAATTATCGAAATTTTACACAATTTTCTTAACAATAAAAGTTTTGGCATTAAATTCATATATTTATGTACACACCTAAAAAATATTTCTGATTTTTTCTGATTTTTCAGTCGTATTCCTGATTTTTGGGTTTGACACGTGGCTAACCTGATATTGATATTATTCATGGATTTATGATGACTGATCAGAAAAATGCGTTGATAAAACTTTTATTAAAAAATCGGAAATTTCGGCATTTTAAATTTAAAAAAAACAAATCAATTTATAGGGAAAAAATGCGATAATTTACATATGATATGATCATCGGTTATCGTATTACACATAAATATACGTATGAACATTCATTTCTAATATATATGGCACATCCGTTTAAAGTCCTATTTGATAATGGCATTGTGGCATGGCATCCTCGAAGTGCGTTGCATTTGCTAAAATTGATGGGAAAAATATACAAAATTTATAAAATAAGAGCCTTTTCCTTACATCGCTCAACGGAGACGATTTATCAACTGATCCGTCCAATTCATGCTGTTGCAGAAGCACTGGTGGTAGCATGAACTCATGTCGTGATAAGTACGGTTAATGTCCTCGTAGGCCGTGGCGTTCAGTGTGAGCGGCTCCGGTTCCTGGCACGTCCGGGTGTAACGTCCACTTTCGTTGAAAATGTCACCACCGGCACAACCAGCAAAAGGTTGGGCTAAAATAGCGAGAATAAAACCCCGCAAATCGTTCATTTTTAGTGAAAGGCCTACGTAAGACTTCGTAAGTGACGTGTACTTCGTGGCCACACGAGCGACATTTGTACAGCACCTCCAGCGCGGTGTGCGTGAATTCTGCAATTAAAATAGGGCAAATTTGTGTTATGGTTATTAAACATTTTTCATAAATTTTTTCGCTACCAGAAAAGACTGCGTACAATATGAGTACAATGATGGCGGCAACAGACACGATGATGCCTACAATGATGGCACTATTGCCACGTGTTGCGGCGAGCCCGATCAAAATCACGAGAGCTATGGTGAACATCTAAAATGAAAAAGTATTCCTTTTTTTCCATCAAAAAACTCACAATACACAAGAGCCCAGTCAATAAAAGCTCGCAGCTTTTGTTGGTCCCATTCATTAATTTGCATTTGACCTAAAAACGCAAAAAATGACATTCGATGTTTGAAGGCGTCGCACTCGACTTGACTTGACCTTGTTGAATTTGATGGCATAAAGCTGCGAGGTTGGGCATGCACAGCGTTGCTCCGTCACAAATTCGCCTTCTTTTCGTGGATTCATCAAGTTAAAATAGTAGTTAGGTCGCCCCGAATACATCCAAGGATAATAGTTAACTTGCTGATACTCCATTGTTGTGGAAGTTAAATGTGAGATAAAAACCTGTATAAATTAAACAAAAAAAACTTTTGATGCATAAAAAATGAATGTAAAGAATCAAATTTCAAATTTTGAAATTATTTTCGGCATTTTATTGAGGGCAAACTCGGGATAAGCAATAGAGTGGGGATGGGGAATAAAGGCAATCAAAATTAGAGATCGGACCAACCGAAATCCGCATGCTCGCTGTTGGCGGGCCGCCAGCGGCCTTTTATTTTATATTCGTTTTTACCTCAAAAGTCATTTTTTCCATTTGAAAAGAAACACACACTAAAGCGCTAATTATTAAAATCTAGATGCTAAATCATAGATTAGATAGTAGATTCTTGATCAATTGGGCGGGAAACGTCCATAGAATGCAAACGAGCAACTTTGAGTCAAAAATGGTGAATTTAAGAAAAAATGGCATTTTCAAAAAAAAAGTTTCAATCCGGTCCGGGCCTCGAAATTGGTCAAAACGGAGGTCGGATTCGGATTCTACGACCAGAAAAACCTATAGAAACTAGTTTATCTCGACATTGAACACTTTCTTTTTTCAAAAAGGGGGGGGGACCATCTAAATAATACCCGCCCCCCCCCCTCCCCCCATTTTCGACGAAAATTACAATTAGCGGGTGGATTATACTTTGGATTTTTGAAAAGACCAAATTGGCTAAAATGGAGTTTATGGGGGTAACTCCAAAACCTTCAAATCATATATCATTCGACTCCACTCTAAGCCTAACGCACGACTCTGCAAAAAATTTTCCGCGGAAACCACTTTAAAGCAAGTTATGAGCCCGGGACTGAAGTGTCTTTTGACTGGGGACTCAGTTGTCCACTGATTTAAAAAAAGGAAGAATCACTTATATAGGCTTTTAAAATTACGAATTTGTCGATAGAAAATAAAAATTAAGAATGTAAAGCGGTTTTTAAACCGGTTTAAAATTTTTTAAATTAAGAACAAAATTGAAAAATGGATACACTTCAGTCCCCAGTCAAAAGACACTTCAGTCCCGGGCTCATAACTTGCTTCAAAGCGGTTTCTGCGGAAAATTTTTTGCAAATTCGTGCGTTAGGCTTAGAGTGGAGTCGAATGGTATATGATTTGAAGGTTTTGGAGTTACCCCCATAAACCCCATTTTTACCGATTTGGTGAAATTTTAAATTACGTGGATTTTCAATTGAGGAGAGTGGAAATAAAATGCCATTTTTGCCATTGGCCATACATTTTGAAATGACAACTCTTATTTATGGCAGTATGATATTAATATGATATGCTTATCGGTTATTGTATCACACATAAATACATATATTCTAACATAAGTATAAGGCACATCCGTTTAAATCTTATTCAATAGTGCGTTTTCCTCACATCGACTCAACGGAGGCGTTTGATCATTTGTCTCGTCCAATTAAAGCTGTTGCGGTTGCAATCGTACTGTGGGCTCATGTTGCGATAGGCGCGTTCAACGTCATCGAAGGCCGTGGTTTTCAGTAAGAGCGGCTTCGGTTGCTGGCACGTGCGAGTGTAGCGTCCATACGAGTTGAAAATCTCTCCACCTGCCCGACTACGGACGTCGGCTAAAATAGCGAGAATAAAACCCCGCAAATCGTTCATTTAGTTAAAGCCCTACGTAAGACTTCGTAAGTGACGTGCACTTCATGGCCACACGAGCGACATTTGTACAGCACCTCCAGCGCGGTGTGCGTGAATTCTGCAATAAAAATAAGGCCATTTGTGTTTTTTGGTTAAACATTTTTCATTAATTTCACGCTAGCGTCATAATGACGGCAAGAAAACAACAGACGATGGCGGAACTGACGTATAATATCGTCATGCCCCGGCTGTCGAATACGGCGATCATCACGGCAAGATGCCCAAAAAATATGATGAAAAACTAAAATTAAAAATTATAAAAAATTGTCCCCTTTCCCAACAGAACTCACAAAGAACGCAAAACAGAAAATCACGAAATTTTTGTTGGACTGACTCAATGTTTTGCATTGGACCTAAAAAGCAAAAAAATAAATAAACATCCGTTTGAAGGCGTCGCACTCGACTCGACTTGACCTTGTTGAATTTGATGGCATTAAGTTGCGAGGTCGGGCACGAACAACGTTTCTCCGTCACAAATTTGCCTTCTTTTCGTGGATTTATCATAGCGTAGTGAGCGATTGTTGTAGAAGTTAAATGTGAGAAAAAAACCTGTTAAAATTGAACATGCATAAAATAAATGTAAAGAATAAAATTTTGAAATTAATTTTCGGCATTTTGTAGAAGACAAAAGCCGCTTTATATATAGAGCTTCTCCAAATGCAAATGAAAGGGTTTCCATCAGAACTGGGCGGCATTTCCGCTTGTGTTTTGCCGAATTTTTTTTAGAAACAATTCGAAAGTGGAATTATACTTTGGGTTGCTTTCTAACTGATCAAACGTTATAAATAAGTCATTAATTGTCAAAGGAATGAGTTACAAATTTAAAAAAAACCAATCAATTTATAGGCAAAATGGCACTTTTCTCACAGCGACTCAAAAAGCGAGATGTGTGCCAATAAATTAGGGAGCGCAAAATCAACATTTTCTTAAGGGCAAAAGTTGAAATAAATAATATCAACATTGACGTTGATATTTATTAAAAACAATGTGCATTACGCCAACAACGTAAACATCAACATTTTTAAACGAACGGCCTTTATTTTGCGTGGTTAGAGTTAGAGGGCAGAGAAAAAAAGGAAGAAAAATTCAAGGGAGAGGAGTTTAAAATTTTTCGGGGTTGATTTGATTGCTTCTAAAATCAAACGGGGAAAAATTAGGAATTTTTGCATATTCGGACCGAGAAGAGAGCATAGGAAAATTGAGATTTCTCTGGCTTTATCTATCGGCGGCGTTGTTTTTTCGTTTTTACCCAGTTAAAAATCCTTAGTACGCAACTGATGCCTCCCCGTAATTGCTGATGCGGATTTTGTTTGCCTATCCAGGACCAGCCCGACAACAAGGACATCGAAGCTTGCAAAAGGGTGCCATCGTTGGTCAGTGGTGAAGGCGAGAGCGCTTACAAGGAAGTGTTGGCGAAGGCGGAGCAGTTACTAGCCAAGGCAGAGAAAAAAATATGGCGGTTATTCAGTGGAAAAATTTGTTATTGTTATTTTGATACAGATAAATTAAGACAAAAAATTTATTTTCCTGAAAGCAATTTAAAACATATAGGTAATTACAACAAAATTCGGATCAGACGCGTCACTCGTCTTCGCCAAATTTGATGTGCCCGGCTTTCCGCTCCCCCGAAATCTGTTGTTCCTTGTCTGTCCTAAAATATTTTCTATTTAATATCATTCTGGTAAAAAAAAATTGGGCTGCTGACAGGCTACTCATATGAAATTCGCAAAAAAAAATTGACCATAAACTCTGAACTAAGCGAATTTAATTTTTATAGAAGGGAACAGGGCTAATTGTAATTTTCTGCTAAAAGAATATGGTATGCTTTCAAGAAAAGAAATGCATGTTAATTTAGATAAAAGGTTGGTAAGTTGTTATGTACGTAAATTCGATATATTCAAGAGTTAACGGAGAAAAAATCTTTTTCTCTTCCTTTTTTTCTCTGCCCTCTAACTCTAACCACGCAAAATAAAGGCCGTTCGTTTAAAAATGTTGATATTTGCATCACGCACTTCGGTCCGACAAACTTCCGTTACATCCGACAGATTTTTCTCAAATTTTCACCAACCCTAGAAAACAAAATAAGGAAATGCATAATAAGGTCGTTTAGATGTGAAAATAGGTCATTTCACGAATTATAGGGGGAAAACGTTCATTTTAATTAGATGGCAAAAAGAAAATCATTGAGCAATAACAATTGTTCGAATTTAGTACCATTCGAAAGCTCTTGGTTCGTAGAAGCTATTTGTAAGCAAGAGCTAAGCGATTGGATAGCTCTCGAGAAGGTTATGCCCAAAAAATACTAAATCGACGAAATAGTTTGCAAAAGTGAGAGGGACGATAGACACACTAGAGTAACGAGAGAGAACGTGTAACACTGGGGGTGCATCCCTGCAGTAGTATGCACCCCATAGAACTATTGCATAGCTTTTTGGGGAACTATCGAACCAATTCACTGAAAAACAGTAATTGAATGTAGAGGGATTAGAACCCTCAACCCTATTTTGTTGCAAAGCACAGAGACTACTAGGGCAAAATTTAAATCTTTTTTGAACTGGAGGCCCAAAATCGAATCGCCGTATTCGGTTTTTTAATCGTAATGAACCGTATCAAAAAAAAGAGGACGAGAAATAAAATAAAAGATTCAGACATTATTATAGCCATTCGAATGCTCTTGATAAGACGGAGCTAGTTAAGCTAAATTTTTGCGATTGGCCAAGTCTCAAAAAAGTTATGGCCAACAAACTTTAAAAAGTTCAAAAAATATCGATTTTTAAAGCTTTTTGGCCATAACTTTTTTGAGACTTGGCCAACGCAAAACTTAGCTTACTTATAGCTTCGTCTGAGCATTTGAATGGCTATAATATGTCTGAATCGGTTAAGTTTGAAGTCAGTTATTGCCCCGGTCTGCATTCGGATATGTAGGTCCAAAAATGAGAATTATCCTAAAAATCAGTACAATAGAATTTTAATAAAACTGAGCAAGTATTGTTGCATTTTGACATTTTTTAAGCGAAAATTCAAAAAAGAATGCGAAAAGTGTTTGAAAATTAACAAATTTGGCCATTTGTAAAAATTTCTCCTGCGGCGCTTGTCGGCATCGCCTGGCATGCTCCATTTTGGCTGGAAATCCCTTATCAAATTGTGTCAAAAATTCAAAATTTTCTCGACGGCGCCTACGGCACGCCGACTCTCTCTCACCTCAAAAGTTCAAAAAAAAGTTGTATTTTTGAACAATTTCTTAAAAAATGTTAAAAAATTCTAACAATTTTCTCGCCGGCAGACAACATATGGTTGGAGTTTGGAGAATTTTGAAAAAAAAATTATATTTTATCAAAAATCTTGAATCTCGACTGTTTCGGCTCGAGATTTTTAAGAATCTCGACCTCGAGATCTCACTGGACTAAAAATGAGCTTCACGAGATTTTCGAGACCCGAGATTTTTTCGAGAATCTCGACTCGAGATCGCGCTCAAAGCTCAAGTCCTGTCTCTAGTCCTAACCCCACTTCTGCGGGGCTCTGAATTTTTTTTTTTTTAATTTTAATTTGAATAACACAAAAATTAGTTTATTTTTTAATTGACCATAAAAAACATTTGTGCCTATTTTCCCGTCATTATCATAAAATTCGTTTAAATAAACTTTTGTGGTACACATTCAAACAACACATTTTGATGAAAGTTCATCAGTTCAACCGCGTCTCCCATTCGTAGTCCACCGGCAAAAAGTCCCAACGCATCGGCTGACCGAAATGTTCACCGTAGGGGCTACACACACTAGAGATCAGACCGATCGAGATTCTCGATCGAAATCTCGACGAAATTTTCGAGATTCTCGATCGAAATCTCGACGAAATTTTTTTCGAGATTCTCGATCGAAATCTCGATTGAAGACATTTTTTTAATCGAATCTCGATTGAAGATTTTTTCGAAATTCTCGGCGAAATCTAGATAGGTCCTCAAGTCCGATCTCTACTACACACAAACGTAAAAGGGAAGAAGACTTTCAAAGTGAGTAAAATACTGAAATTTTGCGTCTCAAACGGAGAGCGGAATCCGGCCCCCCCCCCAAGATAGTAAATTCAGTCCGGTAAAATAAAAATTCCGGGACCGGTGGAATCCCGTACTTTTCTCTCGGTTATCCCGTTCCCGCCGATCTTTAGTTGTGAATGCGCCTCTTTTCGTTTGTTTCACAAATTGCTCTCGCATCATGTGCATGAGAGACCATCGTGACTTTTTTCAATTTAAGATGTCCAAAATTGGCATTGGCACACTGTGCCATTGGCAAATCTCTCTGCCCACGTGAGGAGCCAGCAACAAATGGCACTTAAACAATGCCATGCCAAAATTATAACCGCTGATTTTCACCACTTCTTTTTTTTCTGTGTGCCACAAATGCCCAATTTGGTAACAACAGCAGCGCAGATGGATATGGAAATGAATGTAAATTGGTGTGAATATGGGGGCGCGTGATGTGTGCCGATGGCATTTCTGACGACAAAAAAAATTTATTAGCATTATTACAGAAGAAGCCAAATTAGGGGAAGAGGTGGGCGGGCAGGGAGGGGAAAGTGAGGGGGGGGGGGCCTAAAATAAGGGTAATTTGGGGAACAATTCATTAATTGGTGGTGTACAAAATAGTATTGTGTTCCGGTCATATGGTAGTGAAGATTTGTTTCATTGAGTTCGACGATTGATTACGATTAAATTTTATCAATGCTTTCCGAACATTGGATGGAAATGTGTAAATTGGACGAATATTTAATTCAAAACTATTCATTCGGATCATTAAATATTTAATTTGGTAAATCAATTCGTTCGAAGATTGGATTAAAATGTTGTAAATGGACGACGATGACATCATTCATTAATTTTGGGTATTTAATTGAAAAGCATTCATCGATCATTAAATATTAATTTGGTGTGAGTTTGGGTGGGGGAATCGATCGGGTTAGAGGAGGGTGTAAACTCATCCGGAAAATAAATCAAACAAAGATCAAAGTTCACCCTTATAAATGGTTGTGTGTGTGTGCTTAACAATGTGTAATAATGCCAATTGATGATAATAAATATCATTTATGTAGGTATTTTGACATCTCTGATCTGATCAATCAATCCAAACGTGTTGCGTTGCGCACGAGTGATTAAAATTGTTGGTTGAGTGCCTGATCAGCCCAAAACGATCGGGCCTTTGCCGCGGAATGTTTGTGCCCAGCTCAGCACGCACAGACAGTCCATTGGCACGAGCACATCGTCTCCAATTTCGAATTTTGTGCCAAAATTCAAAAATTGCGTTACGCCCTTTGGTGGATGGACCTTCGCCTTGGCCCAGCCTGTGGAAATGCACTTTATTAAATTCTGTTTTTGCCATTTTCAAACACAGCATGAATTAGATCAGTGAATTAGTAATCAGTGCCATTTTTAGCCTTTTTAATTGATTTAATTTTTTGGTATTTTAAAGCAAAATTATTCAGAGCATTAGTGATCACTGATTGCCATTTTCAGCGTTCCTCATTAGCTACTTTTCCCAATTTGGTGTCTTTTCTTTTGGCCTTCAATCGGATTGTATTTTTTGAAAAAAATATTTTAAATTTAAATTCTTAAAACAGACAATTTTTTTTATCGAAGATTTTTTTATGGGACATTTTTTTTGTTGTTAATTTTATCCCCACAGAAAACGTGTTCTCAAAGTGGAGATGTGTTTTATTTTTGAAGAGATTTTATAAAAACTATTTACGGTAAATGGTGGCACAGTTTGAGCCCGTTGCGCACGATTCCGACTCGCCACTGCCGCCGTTGCCCGTCGTGGATTGTTGTGGTTCACAGTAGGCGACTTTGAAGTGTTGTTGAGGCAGCAAAAGCACGGGTTGGCCGGTAGTCTTGCCTAATTAAGCAACAAAAGTCATTATCATTCTAATGGTCAATTAGAGGCGGAAGTCAAGGCGCTAATTTGAGAATTACAAGAAAAAGTGATCTATTAGAGGCGGAAGTCGAGGTTGGCTAATTTGAGGTGAACTCTTAATTAATGAGACCCACTTAAGGGGGGAACAATGCAAGCCATCGCTCAAAGAAGAGTACAATTAGCAAGAATTGACCATAAATGAACAGTGGTCCCCAACCAATTAAGAGAGGGAAACACCGACAAAAATTAATGAGTTGATTTGTGAGTTTAGTAGGATCAAAACGACCGGATTTCCGGTTTGGCGGCAGAGGTGCACACAAGTGCAGCTTAGCGGACAAAGGAAGAAAAAGGCATTTTCGGAGGAAAAAGGTTGTTGGCATCCGGCGTCCCCGCGGGGGATGTTTTTGAGTGTCAGTCATCCAAATTTAGATTGCAGTCAGCGCTAATGAGTTAAAAATGTCAGAAACCATTTTTTAATTTTTGTCAGTGCTTATGGAAGAAAGCATTTTCACGTGAACTTTTGACGAAACGGAAGCGCTTAAAATAATATAACGTGCCAATCCTTTTGAGTGATCGGAAGAATGAATTCATTTGGTGTTTTTCGTCATGAAAAAATTCCAAAAATAGGAGATTCTCTCAGAGACTCTTTTCGTTTAGAGTGAGTGCCAAGAATTCGGGAATTCCCAGACATCTGCGCGTACTTGCATGCTTCAAGCTTCTTGGATCAATTAGAATTGGGGGAAATTTATGATCAGACGGAGGAATTTTTTTGCTGCAACAGTCCGATTGAAAATAAATTCTTACTCAGCGATCGGACGATTGTTGCCTTGGCGGTCAGAGCTCTTGGCACAAACCGCATCATCCGAATCCGTCGTTTTGAGCGATGAAGGCTCAAGAAGAACATCGCCTAAAGGGAACCATTAAATATTTTGTGTCTGATGATCAATTCGTTCATTTTAGTTCAGAAAAGTTCACACGATTACAGTAACTTGGCATTTTATTCTTGTGCCAATTTAGTTTAATTCAAATTAGAGAGGGGCGACTCACATAAATAACTTCTTGACAATAGAGAAAAAAAACGCGTAGGTATTTTCTCATATTTAAAAAAATATATATACACTAATTAATGGTTTTTAAATAAGTTCATTCACCGGAACTAAGAAATTTCTAATGTTGATTGAATGGAAGGAATTTTAATTTTTTAATTACCATCAAGCATGCTGATCACTTCCGTGTTTGAGTCCAACAATTGCTGAAGGTGTTGACTGTGGTGATGTCCGACCATACGCCCGCTGCTCATCGACACGGAGCAGTGCAGCAGCAACCCAACGACAAAGATCAGTTGAAGTGACTTTATCATCATTCTTGACGATGAGGCGGCGGAGGAGGAACGGCTTATGACGTCATCAACAGTTTGAAGTGTTGAAGACGGAGCTGGACGCGCTGTAGATGAGGCAAGTGCTCGTCTTCGATTCGATGAACGGCAAATGAGGTTTGAGGAGGAGGCTTGTTTGCTGGAGCTGCTCATGTTATAGCAATTTGCGATGAGTGAATGTGATGAATGTTATATAAATGACAGTGTTCAGCTGAGGGATTGGCCAAATGAGGATGATGACGACGACTGAATCTGGAAGTGACAAAAAAAGGTGTAAAAAGTGTCTTTCCCCCGGGGGGATTGGCCAAATTATGAGGAGGAAGATGACAAAACGAGTTCCTGCGTTCTGGAACTGACAAAAAGAGAGAGTTAAAGCGGAAAAATTTGCGGAGGGGGGTCCATATGTTCCCCCGAAGGGATTGAATGGCGCAGGCAAAGTGATGAGGAAATGTGAGGACAAAAAAAGAGAGAAATTCTGGATTCTGGAAGTGCCAAAAAGGGTATAAAAGGGCAAGAATTTGAAGGCAGGACGGCGAGCAATTAGGGTGGAGCGGCGCCGGAACATTGTGTGTAATGAATAAAAAACGTTTATGCGTTTGCTGCTTTCCATAATTAGATGATAAGCAGTAACAACAAAAAAAAGAAGGAGAACACATTCGTTTTGGAACGGAATTCCCCCGGGGCGAGGGAGGAAAGCAAACCAACAGGTCCACACAACACACACGCCAGCAGCAGCAGCAGCAGCAGCAGTGGGTAATTAGCATCACTAATTGAGGCATTTAGCAGCAGCTAATTGTTTCTGCTTGCTGCTGGGGCACACGCGCACCAGCAATGTTCACATTAGGCAATACAAATTGAATTATTACAACAATTTTTAATACTTTTTTTGTTGGTTAAAACACATATTTCTGGGAGTCTGGTTTTTCTCAGAATTTTTTTAGAAGCCAAAACCAATACAGAGAAATAGAGTTGGGTTGGTTGTTAGCGGTTTCTGTTAGGTTCGGATCCGAAACGGGGAGGGGGAGGGTGTAACCGGATTCTGGATTTGCTGACCCTTTATAAGTCCGGTATAACCGGATTCTGGATATTCTGACTCTTTATGGGTCCGGTATAACCGAATTCCGGATGTTCTGACCCTTTATGGGGCCGGTGTAACCGTTTCGGATTTGCTGGATTCAGTAACCGGTTTCCGGAGTTGCTGAGCCTTTATGGGTTTGGTACACTGGATCCGGTATTTTGGGCCCGGAAATCCAGTTTGCGGATTTGGACCTTTTTTGGCACCCGGACATACTCCCAAAATTCAAATAGAAAATTGATGTTCAACTGGTCATACGGTATGAAAATTCTCACACACACAAATATTACGCGAACAAAAATGTCATCAAAGGCTATATGCTCGTCAAAAAGCAGCTGACCATTTTTGCTGACGCATTGGCGCTTAATAACGGCTGTTTTTGCCTTTACAACAATAATGGCAAACAAAGTGAAAAAGCTGGTAATTTTAGATGCTCAAGCTTAGAAGGCTTCATGCGCGCGCGCGCATTATTAGGTATTGTTATTGGTGTGTTTAATTGGTATGTGTGGGGGGGGGGGGCCGTCCCCAACCACCTGCTGCGGCTGCTCCTGCTGCTGCTGGTGGTTGGTGTTGTCAAAGAATGAAAATGAGTGAAATGAATGCCTGTTCATCGGCTTTTATAGGCTAATTTTTGTATCCTACGGGGAAAAAGCAGCGAATGTTTCCGCCCACTTTTGAAACACACCCACCCCCGAGGGGCGGGGGGAGAGGGGGATTTTCTTGTGCTTAAGTCTTCTCGAGACTCTTGAGCACCCCAATGGGGGGGTGGGCTATGGAAGGAATAAAAACACTAATCGGTTGCGCAGATCTCAGGGATTAGCACTACAAATTAAGCGGTTGTGTTACATTAACTTTTAATGTTTTGATTATGATTCTGTAAAAGTAAGAAGCACTAAAAGCTATAAAATCCAATGTTCAAAGCATTGAATGTTTATCTATATGTAGTTTTATTTTAATTCTTTAATGGACAAAAATATTAAAAAATTATTTTTACAGAATTTAAAGAAGAAATTCATCGAAATTTTAATTTTGAACGCGACATTCTGAAAGTTCGGTTCTAAATTTTGGATAATAACACACTTATAATTGACAAAAACTCAGAACAAATTTCGTGTCAAGACGGGCGCTACATGTTTAACCCATTTTTGCTTGCATTTTACAAAAAAATTTGTTTTTCTTATTTAATCCATTCATTAAAAATATTTTGCCGTTGTCGCTTTGTATTTGAACTAATTGTTAGAGTGTACGGTAACGGACGGACGGCACCCCCAAAAGGTGCCATTCTTAGAATGAAGAAGTCCAATTTGTTTTTTTCTGGATGGTTGAGATTGTTTTGTTTACAAAAAATTAGCGCTTTTAAGCCAATCAGCGAGCGGACACAGTGCGACTGAATGAGTCAGCGCAGCCTCCAGCAATTTGTTTGATGTTGTACTTTCGTACTTTTGGCAAACGGAAGAGGAAGTGCCAATGCCGTATTTGTGCCCCCCCCCCCCCACACAAAAACATTAAGCGGCTGGCTCCATCATTTGCATGAATAATGTTAATGGGCACAAATAAATGTTGGCACCCAATAAAAAAATTGGTGCCAGTTTTAATTTTTGCATAAAATTTTTGAAAAATAATAAGAAATCGAAATGCTAGAACTAAATTCAAATTCGTCCTGTTACCCCCCCCCCCCCAATTTGTAAGCCCATAACTTCACCTCTTAACTGGTGTTGCTCTCCGACCCCGAAGCCCCCCGATATTTTTGGGCCTCACCCGCGACCCCCGAAGAATTGGTCGTCCCCGACTTGACGCCCACAAAGAACCCCAACCCCCGTCCCCGAAGGACCCCAACCCCCGTCCCTGACTTGACGTCCTCGAAGGACCCTGACCCCCGAAGAATTGGTCGTCCCCAAAGAACCCCAACCCCGTCCCCGACTTGACGCCCCCGAAGAACCCCAACCCCCGAAGGGTCGGGGAGCAAACAACCCGACTCTTAACCAATAGTTAACATGGCTAAATTGGCTAAAACTCTGGTAGCCATAACTAGGGTTAACGGTTTCTGAAAATTGGTCGGTTACCGAAACCAAAACCTAGCTTCTTCTTTGGTCAAGCAAACCGAATTTTGTCGGTCGGTCTGAAACGGCTGATTTAATTAAATTTAAGATTTTTGGGCCTTTAAATAAATTGTTTGCATAGTTTATCCCACGCGGTTGGGTCGGTCCCGTAAGAAATGAATTTGAATTTAATTTTGAATGCACACAGAACTGAAAAAAACAATAAGATGTTAATTACAAAAAAAATAGTTAATATTAATTAAAAATAGATTCAAGAAAACTGTGTGTGTGCACTTTTAGTGGTGCCGGAACAATTTTAAATTTATAATTGGCTTTAATTATGAGCTTTTGCCGGGATGTGTCCGACGAAAGCGAATGGCAAAATGAATGTCCAATAAAATAAATTCAAATTCCCTGTTGGCGCATAAAATTTACGGCATTTACCGAAATGAACAATACCGAGCATTTAAATCATTTTTGTTAGCATCGTTTTCGTCACACATTCCAACGAATTGTATCGCCCGCGGCGCGCGCGAAAGCGTGAATTTTAATTTAAGATTTGAATGCGCGCCAAATGAATGGAGAAAGAAGCACAATAAAAGCGTAATTATTCCATTAAAATGGCGGAGTGACGAAAAAGCGTGTTGTAATGACGCTGACGCTCATCACTTGCCGTGCCATTTGCTGTTGCGTGACCAAAATTTGAACGGAATGATTTTGAAGCGCCGCATTTTTGCCATTTGAATGGAATGTTTTATTTAATTGGTATCTTTTTTGGCCAAATTTGGTGCTAAAAATAGGGTAAATGCGTCGTTTATATTAGAAAATGTTTGAAAATTTGCACATGAAAAAAAAGAATTTGTCAATTTCCACTGAAATCACTGAATGTTATTTTTGGCACTGCTAAACTGCTCGAAAACGAAGTTTGTCTTAATTTAGCGCATTTTAGGGCCAATTAATTCGTCATTTTTTTTTGTTGATGCCAGAAATAGGCTTTTGCCCAAAATATAATAATGCGCAGCATAAATGTTGGCAAAATTAACACGCGCACACACCACGCTTATTATATTTACACGGCATGTGCACGCTTTGCACAGTCGTTAAACGAATGCCATTTTTGTGTGTGATAAGTTCGTTTACAAATTAAGCGGTTTTATTGGGATTGAATGGCGGGGGGGGGGGGTTGGGTACGCCACCGATGCTGCTGTTGGAATAGGGTACCCAACAAAAATGTTTTCCAACAACAAACATTGCGTGGAAGGGGCAGGGGGACAAATGACGCAGTAAACGCCGGGGGGGAGCAAAATTGGGACACAAACGAGGTGTGCAATTTGCAGCGGCACACTCTCGAGGAAGTTCAGCAATGGAGGCGGGCGGGCGGGGGCAAGTGACGAAAACCCAAAAAAGGAATGGCGGTGGCTGGCAGGACCGTTCCCGGGGGTAAGGAGGAACAGCAGCAAATGATTGGTGGGTGAGTGGGAAGCGAAAAAGAAGGGGGGGGGGGGTAATTTGACCCCAAAAAATGGTGTAAATTGGGGGGGGGGGGGGAGGGTGGGGGTAAGGGAAAATGCGGGGGCCCCCCTACCCCCCGGGGCAGCATTTATTGTTGCTGTTTTTGAACGTGTGCAAATAATGAGAAAAATGGGCTTGTTGCTTTTGTGCGTGGTTGGTTGGCCTTGACGCCGCGAATGTTGCGAGCGGTGGTGCTGGTGTTCTTGACCGAAATTACATATTATTTTTGCACACGCCGGAGGCGGTGGCGGTGGACTCACACGTAAAAGCACCGGGGGGGGGGACTTTTGTCAATTCGGCGGGCAATGAATGCACAACGACGCAGCACAGTGAAAATTAACTAACACAAATTGGGGGGGGCATTAAAAAATATAAAGAGGGAGAAACAAAAACGCATTGCCAAGGTTTAAGGTACCTATTTAAAATTGGAACATTTAAAAAAGTCGCTAATTTGTAATTTGTAAGTTGTAAGAATCTGTAAATTAAACTAAATAACTTGTTCTAAACACCCGGGGTGGGGGGGGGGGAAGGCTAATATTTCAAAAATTTAAATTGCGGGATTTTGGTTCAAAGCCCCGGATTTGCCCCTGCACTTTGGTCCATTACCGGACCAATAATAAACAGAAGCGTCTGAAAATATTTTGTTTACCTAAATTTGAACGGCTTTTCCTCACCCACCAAATTCCATAGTACCAAAATGCGATGTATGGCATTATTTTTTGTCAACATAACCAAAGTGGCACAATAATGTGCAAAACTTCATACGTGCCTAATGAGCGTCTGAGTAGTAGCCCAAAATTGGTCATTTAGCACTTTTATTCTTTCTAAGCAAACAATTTTTTTTTGTTGTTGTTTTTGTTTCAATGCCCTAATACGTCTGTCCCGCTGTCCCCCCTAAGGTGCCACACCACCAATGTTTTTGTCAACTTTTTGCCTTCGCAATTTATTATTTACACAAACACACAGATAGATAGATTAGTAAGTAATGTATCTTTGAGCACAAACTTAATCCGTTGTAGTGAAAATGATTGTGTGACCCCCCAACGAGGCGACGGGGGTCCGACGATTAGAAAACAAATTTTTTAGTTGACTCTTTAGTTAACTAAAGATCGGTGGGGGACGAGGACGGGATGCCCAAGGGAAAAGTGCGAGATGCACAGTACCGTTCTCGTCTTTTTTGGCGAACGCGATTTTTTAAAGGGACGGAAAAAACACGGGAATCCCGTTCCCGTTTAAATTTAAAATTCCCGTTCCCGGAATTTTATTTTACCGGACTCTGCACCAAACACACATCACTGCATGGGACAAATAATCCCAATGGACAAACGGTTTCCTAAGGAAAATTGGATAAAATGGTGACACATCCAGTCATTTCCTCACTATTTTGTCACTGCAAAATTTAAATGTGAGGCGTAAAATCTATGTTTCGAAATTCTTTGGTTTTTTTCGAAAGCCGATTTTATGTCACAAAACAACAATAGCCGAAAAATTAAAATTTTTAGTGTTTCGATAAAAGAAAAATTCCTCCTTGAAAAGTCCCGGTTAAAAATCTATTCGGACGATTCGACGTTCGAACCGGTAGCAAATTCAATCATTCGTTCGCTTTTCCGTTGTCTTTAGAAGCATTTTGACTATTTTATGACATAAAACCGGGTTTCAAAAAAATAAGCGAACGAAGAATCGAATTGTTAACAATTTAATTTGTAAAAAAAAAAAGAAAAAATCGCTTTTTGAAAATTAAATTTTGCGCAATTGTCCAAATTCGGCTCCGGCGCTCAAAATCGGTCAAAATGTTGATCAGATTTGAATTCTAAGCCCAAGATAAGCCCTAGAAACTTTTTTTTATGCGTTTTTTGATTAGAAATTGTTCTTAAATATGGAAATGTGATGTGCAGAAGTTGAGAATGTGATAAGACGAAAAGCCAAATTTGGAACACAAGAATACAAAATTTATGAGGAAATTTTATGTTTTATTATGTCGAATGGCACATTTAATTTAATTTTGACCAAATGTTCGTGTGGCAAAAGTCGCGCTGAGCTCAATTAAATTTAGCACAAATTCAATTATAATTTGGCATTTGACGTAATTTTGGCAAATTTTTCAATTATTAGAATGAAATTAGTGACGTTAAATAAAATAAAATAAATTTGATGATTTACGCAAATTGGCACAATTTTGCCGTCACTTTGACGAATTAAAATGAATTGAAAGTTGTAATTTGTTTGATGTTACAAATGTTATTTCCGACTTTGAAGTTTTTTACCCGTCCCGGATATCGCGAGTGATTTAGTTTTAATCCAAAAGTTGTTACGGATTTTGGTTTCGGACACTCGCCGATCTTGTTCCCAACCAGGGCTGGAAAAAATGGGAAATAAAAGATAAAAAGTAAAATAAAAAATAAAAAAGTGAAAGTAAAATAAAGTGAAAAGGTGAAATTTCCAAATTTTATTTTATCATGAATTTAAAAAATTTCTTACGGGGCGGGGGGAGAGGGTCGGCGTGCCGATAGGCGCCGCCGAGAAAAAATTTGAATTTTTGATGGAATTGTTAAAAAAATTGGTCAAAAAATTGCAGATTTTGACCAATTTTTGACCCTAAAAAAAATTTAAATTCTTTATTCGTCCCCTACCCTTTGGGGGGCGGGGGGGGGAGTTGTCGTTGATTGGGTACCAATCTCGATCGTCGGGAACGGTGACAATGGGTACAATCCCGGATTGTCGGTAGTAGAGACCGGCAAAATTGATTGATCCCGGTTAAATCCCAATCCAATCCTAAAAATCCCCTAAAATAATCGGTCGAAGAATGCGCCGGTCGGGATCCCCAAAAAAATGCGACTAGATCTCGATCTCGATACCGTCCGGTCTCCTCTAGTCTTGGTAGCGGCAAAACGCGAGTGTAAAGCTCGTGAATGGCATGCCGAAGATAAGCAAGCTGATTAAGGCCGGGCATCGGGCCCAGGGCTGGACGTAACCGGTCCCCGAGGCTGCGTAACGCGTAATTTTTTTAGAAATGCCAGTTACGGCGTAAGCGTAATACGTAATTACGCCGCTCAAAAACCGCGTAATTTGCAAATCGGCGTAAGCGTAATTACGTCCAGCCCTGATCGGGCCCTGCCCCTGATCGAGGGGATATAACGCGTGTTTGGGTTGTTGGGACTGAACACGGCGGGAAACAATTTATTCTTAATCCGTAATCCGGCATAAAAGAATTATGCTAAAGCAACAAATAATACGACAAACTACATGTACAATAACATCCGCGCACAATGTACTTGCTCGCCTTGCCGGCGGCTTTATGTGCAGGAATTTGCATTTGTTAAATTAAGGTTATTGCACTAATTTTGCACATTACACATATCAGTATAGGGCTGGGATTATATTGACTAAAAAGTCGCTATAATTTTAAAATGTTTCGAAATGAATGCTTTTGGGCTTCTCTCGTGAAACCGAGCGAGTTTGTTTAGGGTTTGTCCGGCACATTCGCAAAAGTGTGCCGCCCTCTTTTTTTTTTGAGAATTAACTAAACCTTAAACCGGTGCCATCTCTCACACTTCTGGCCAAATCGAATTTTTAGCCTCCGGGAACGAAATTATTTTTTCATAATTTTTCAAATGCCTCTATAAATGGAAAGAATCAATCGCGCACATTGTTTGCTCGTCCACCCGTTTTAAAATAAACTCTCTCCATCGGCTTAGTGGTTTCAAAAGGGCGAACCTTTCTGACGGCGGAATGTGTTCATTCAGAATCAGAGCGTCGACGTCCGTTCCAAGAATTAATGGTAAATGGAGGGGATTAGCGTGTTGTCCTCCTTCTTCATTCCATGCTAAAAAAACAATCACTAATGGGGGGGGGGGGAAAGCCGGCGGCGTCCCAACCTGGTGTGTGTGTCGTCAGCCGCCAGCTAGCCCCCGGGGGGGGGGGGGAAATTCAGCTACCGTACCCCTCGCTGCGCTCAGCAAATTTTGCAACCCATTAACACTTAACTAGGCAGCAAGCCGCCTCTCCGGGAGCAAAGCATCGCTACACTGTCATGAGACTGACTATAGACCCGGATTAAGAGAACACAAAAAAGGCACAAAAAAGTGTCGAAATATAGGGGCAAAACTTGCGCAAATGGGACGCTGACCGACTACGTTGGCGCCGCCGCGCCTTGGGATAATAATAATTAATTGGGGACTCAGACAACGTCAGCAATTAGTCATGGCTTTTGGTTGCAATTACCCAAACATCACATCCATCCATCGCTTCCGGCGCAAAAAAGAGTTTGAAGGCTGAATGTTTCGAAAATGAATCCAAATTTTGAACAAAGATTTCGTTTGGCTCAACGCAATTGATCATCACATTGTTGGCACAGATTTTGCGTTTGTTTCTGTTTATGACCACAAAAACCATAGCAGAAAATAGGAAAGCAAATAGACCGGCGGATCGCGCGGATTTATCGGCATAAAATCCCGCTTATCGAGAGTCCACCCAATCCCGGTGCTAACAAATCGAGAGTCCACCCAATCCCGATGTTTTCAAACACTTTTCCAGGATTTGAGGGACAAAGATTTCGAAAAAATCTCCCGACGACGCGATTTTGGAGCCCGTCCGTTCGGGCACCAAAAACAACATCCAGCAGAGCAAAGCGTTAAGCGAGCTGTTGGCAATTTTCCAATTATGCGGAGACCAAACACCGATTTTAATCTGTCCAAAGAACGCGAAAAGAAAAAACAAATATTTTTTGTGTCAAAAAATCGGGCGGCCGGCACGAGTCCAAAATGGTTAAGTTTCACAAATTGAATTTGAAACATTTTTAAACAAAAAAACTATTTTTTAGGACTGATAAAAAAAGGCGTAACCGGCTTACACCGACCAGGGATGGGCGGAATTCCTCTTTTCCGTTGTTTTTTGGCCTTTTTTCTGTTTTCCGTTAAAATGGCCTTTTTAACGGAAAAAACGGAAAAAATATGCACCCCTAAGAATGGGATTTTGGTAAAGAAAAAACGGTTTGATTTTAGCGAAATTTTATACAAAGTTTCTTATCAAAAATGCCTTAAAAACTTCAAATTTCTTCTGGCGGCGCCTATCGGCACCGCCGACCTCCCCCCTCTCTAAAGGCTGCTTAAAATGGGCTTAAGAAAGCCGCTGAAGCAAAAAATGCAACCTTTAAAATTTTTTTAAATGAATATTGTGAATATTTTATTAAAAAATTAAATTATTTAAAAAATATATTTTTTTTAATGTACTTGAAAATTTTTCTGTTTTCCGTTGTTTTTGGGCCTTTTTTCGTTTTCCGTTAAAAAAATCTTTCTGTTTTTCCGTTTTTTTTTAAAATAAATTTCCGCCCATCCCTGACACCGACGCGGCGGCGGCTTGCTGATTAAATTGTTTAATCTCGGAAATCCGTGTTCAAAAGCGTGCCGATTAACAAACAAAATTTAAAATTTTCTTTCTATTTTTCATTACAAAAATTATTTTGCAATCTTTTTGATGAAAAAATGGGCTTTCAGATTAAACGTCACAGCTTTGAAGTACAAACAGACTTAGCAAAGTTTTCTGCAATTTTGGTTTCATTTCTTTGAGAATCTTTAAAGCCTTTAAGCTTTCTACAATGTGTACTTTGAGAAAAATTATGAGTAGAACAGGAACCTCGAAATAAGTCCACTAAAAACACTAAAAATTGTTCAAATTAGGCTTTTAACAAAAGTCGCGCACTTGAAATTTTTAGCGCCCATGTGCCAAGCATTTGTTTGGCACTAATTTGCGTGCCATTCATCAATGTGACGCTTTTGTGCAGAAATTAATTAAAAAAAGGAACGATGAAATAACTAACAAATTGAATGTGGGCTAAATTGGTTAAAAGCTAAAACGAGATCATTTGGACCAATCTTAAGGTAAAAATGCCGAAGAAATGAAAAAAAAAAGCTATGAATGTGGACTAATTAAGAGGAAATGCCGAAAAAGGTTAGAAAATGCCAAACAATCGGAGGAATAAAATGAAATTTAGGTAAGCGATAGGAAATGCCAAAAATGTTTATGTGCCTAAAATGATAGTTGGATTAATACAATGATATCAAACTTTCAACGGAGACCGACAAAATGCCGTTTTGAAATATAAATTCCCGGTCAGTGCGCCAAGTTAAAAATAATATTTAAACAATTAAAATAAATAAATAAGATATTCTAAATCGCTTAATACAATTAATATTATACCGTGGAATTATTAAATAGGGAGTTTTGATTACAAGAACGCATTCAGCTAGCTATACTTAAACAAAATTCCTTTTTTTTTTTAAAATTTGGCGCACTTTCGAAAAGTCCAGACACTAAAAATTTGACCGAATCTCTCGATTGGTTGAGCTATCATTAAGCTAATGCTAAAAGGTTGGACAAATCTTAAATTAATAAAATATAAAAAAAGCTGCCCGAAAAATGCCAACAAAAATTATTCCGTCCGATTTTTCGTCCCATTCCAATTAAATACTTAACTAATTGGGGCGTGGACAAAAAAACAGTCAAATTTATATGAAATGGCGTAAAACGGGCTGAGAAACTTTAAAGAATTTTTGTTTTTTATTCTTAATTAAATAAAATGCGTTGCCCCCCCCCCCCATTTACTAATGAATTAACTTTCTGCTCACTTTTCGGCAGGTGGTTTCTCCACATCATTTAGTGGCCAAAAGTGTTCACGCAGCAAATTGATGTTTATGAGTGGCCGTGCGCACATTTTAATGAATGTGTTATTTATTAATTATGTTATGTAGTTGGAACCCTCCCACTATTTGTGGAACTGTTCAAAACGAGAAAATTAATGATGAAGAGAATTAGGTAATTGCTTTCTAAAATCCAATAAAAAAGAATTGGGGAATTTCTTTTGGGCTGAAAACGGTTTGGGGAATTTCAAATTTTTCCACTTCGTCACGAATTGTGGAGGCTGAAGCCGAGGAAACCAAACAAAGCTGAAATAACTGATTTCTAAGCCCAAAAGTTTTTTGGTATTCAAAAAAAATTGCTAATTTGGGAACGCCACCATTTTTCAAATTTAAATTTGCAAATGTTTTTATTGAAAAACGGAAATTGATTGATTGGCACAAATTACAATTGTGAACTACCGAATTAGAGCTAAATAAATAGAGAAAGAAAGCAATTTAATGATCAATGGAACATCATTGAGCTCAATTGGCTTCCGCCGCCCCAAAATTCGACTCGTCTTGAAATCTGAAAAAAGTTTAATATTTAATAAAAATGCCGGGGTCCGAGTGCCCGGGTTTTTCCAGTTTGATCAAACCCGGCCCGGGCCAACAATCCGGGTAGCCCGGAAACCTCCGGATAGCCCGATTGTTCCAAAATCAACGGTCCAGGCTCTATTTAATACAATAAAAATTTTGTCAAAAAACATTCCAATTTTAACATTCTCTCATTGTTTCCATTAAATTCTTTTTAAATTAATGGATAAAGAAATTCATGTTTAAAAATTCACATTCACCGGCTGTCAATAACGTACTAATTGAGCATAAACTGATTTGAGAATTCGAATTTTCATATTTTCCACTTTTTAAAGTCAGCCCGGTCTACGCAATTTTTAAAATTTGATCAAAACAAAAAGATTTTTAGCATTTTTTTTGAGTTTACACTCACCGGCTGTCCGGTGTGTCGACGTTTTCGTCCCGTGGAGCCGCAGCAGTACATGCGACGTTCCTGATCCACCATGTACTTCTCCATCTCGGCTAGCGCGCTGAACATCTGACGCTTTTTGCGTCCACAACAGCAACATTGTTGCGGCGGCGGCGGGGGTGGCGCAGGCGCCGCCTGCTGTTGACAGCAGCAGCAACCGCCGCCGCCGCCGCTGGGCAGTCCGGTGGCATTTGTTTGGTGGTTGTGGAGCAGCACAAGAACTCCGAGCAGTACAACCAGAGAAAGCAACACCATTTGATTGAATCGAAGAACCATTTGGATAGAAAAGGATATAGTTTTGGAGCTGAACTTTTTTAAATTTCAGAAATTAAATTTGAGTGTGTTCTGCTCCTTCTTGGGAAAGATTCAGATCATGTTTTGAGCATGCCTTTGATCACAAGTTCAGATCAAAAACTACAAAGGTCAAATCTCTTGTTTTGGTAGGGGATGTGTCAAATCAAATTGGAATTTGTGTAATGAATGAAGCCCAGTTCACTTTCTGTGGCACTTTTATACCAAAAAATGTTTGCGTGCCTCGAGCAAACGCTCTCGCGCGCTCGTCCCGTCCGATCACAACTGATCAGATCAACTAATGTGTGCACGCGCGCACATATCCCGTTCCACCGCCTCATCCAACGCTTTGTGTGTGCCCTAACAAAGTTCAGAGGGAAGAGGGGATGCTCGGCTTGCTTGGCTGGTTTGTTCAGATCAGTGAAAGGGCGTAAATCAAATTATCCGATCAAAAAATGCATTAAATTGGATCATCAAAAAAAGGGCATCGTGATTGCAGCAGAAGCAAGAAAACTGAAGAGCAGCATCCATCCTCGCCATCATCACAACTATGGGGTTGATTTCTGTTGCACGGATCACCAGAAATGACGTCGCTTAATCAAATATGCAAAATATAAATTAATATTCGATTTAAGCACATTCTTTTTTACTCAAAAAATTTAGGTAGCAATTCGTATTCAGACATCCATCACTCATAAATTTAGGAGGCTAATTTTGGACGGGTGGTTGGGTTTCTTAGCATTTGGGGTTTTCGACACTTTGGAATTTTGTTTTTTTCTGAAATTGCGACAACGCGAAGATATAAAATAGAGATCGGCCAAACCGATAGGGATCCCGACCTAAATCTCAACGCGTCAGGGTTCTTGGGACTGTCTCGGGAACAATCCCCCCCGCCCCCATTCATTCATTCATTCCTAATCCGGCATAAAAGAATTATGCTAAGGCAACAAATATGTAATACTACAAACTACACATGCACAACACATTCGCGCACAATGTACTTGCCGGTCTCTATGTGCAGGAATTTATATTAATTAAATTAAGTTATTGCACCAAACAAACAAAAACATTTGTTTTCAAGCACATTACACATCAGCAAGGAGAAGGGCATGGCGTTTGGTGATGATGAAGAGTTTGAGGTTTTGGAAGAGCGCGGAACCGAACTACATACATTTACGAATTCCACGTTTTTTTGCATTAATTCTTTTTTTTGCTTTAAATCAATTATCGATTTAAGCACAGGGGACGGATAAGTCCAAAGTGAAAATAAAGGATAAGATATCAAAAAATAAAGATTTTGCTGGTCAAATAAAGGACACAGTTTTTTAACAATTTATTTATTCATGAGTTCACTTGAAATGATTTTTTCTAACAAACAAATTTTTCTTTCCAAGCAGCAATTTGTGCATCTTGTGGCATTCAAAATGCAATTTTTTTTTTGAAATTATGCTTTACTTCTGGGGGGTGGGGGGAGAGGATCGGCAATGCCGATCAGGGCATTTGCGAAAAGCGGATGCCATTTGTCCGGTAAGCCAAAATCGGACAAAATGTTCGAAATCGGACAAAATGTCCGGTAACCGGGACAAAATGTCCGATGAGCAAAATTCAGAAAAAATCGCATCAACCTTCCAAATTTAAAAGAAATTTTTTTTGGAAAAAATTGCTTAAGAAAAATGCAATAAAACCCAAAATGCACCCCTAGAAATTGACTTTTTTCCGTTTCCCCCCCCCAAAGCAAAAAAAAAACCTAAATACGTGCCTGCAAAACCTTATTTTTTGCCCTTGATGTGTCCTTATTTTCGAAAATTTTCGATACGACGAACCCTGTCTTTAACGCATTCAGTCACATTCATCGAAAATATTCACAATGGTACCATCCAAAATCCAAGCTTTGTCGAACATCAGTGGTGATCAGGCCAAAGGTAAAATGGCACTTTTCAACTAACAAAAATTTAATTGGTTTTTCTCCTTGCAGACAACAAGTACAAACGCAATGGTCAAATTTTGTTCCGGATGCCAAAATTCAAGGAATTTTCCGAAGGACGTGGGCCTAAGACAGTGTTCAGTGCCCCGGTCGTGTACATCAACGGGCTGCCATGGCAAATCGAAATCAATCATTGTGATGCGCACATTGGCATTTTTCCTGCATTGCGATGGCGACAAAACGGGTAAGCGATTTTGATATGCTCTTCAATAAATGCCATAAATAATAATTATCGTTTAGACATGGCCTGGGCTTGTCGTGCGGCTTACCAATTCAGCGTTGTTTCTTGCGAGAAAGGTGGTGATTGTCTTATGAAAGAAGGAAATCTGGACAGATTTAACGTTTACACAGCCAATGGTCGTAGTTGGGGCAGGCAGAAATTTATCAAATTCGAGGTGATCGAATAAAATGGCTAATACTTTTAAATATTTGTTTTTGTTTTTAGGAACTTATGGACCCGAACAATGGCTTATACGATGAGAAGGCGGACGCCGTGACGTTCAAAGCTGAAGTGGCCGTGGAAGAGCCTAACAGAATGCCGTAAGTTTGCTTTTTGATCTGATCAGACCGGAAAATTCACTGATCAGAGGATATACCTTTTGGGTACTTCCTGCAGTTTACATGACCCAAAAAAAAGTTTAACAAAAATTTTTTTCCAATGTATTCAAAGCCTAAAAAGGTGCTTTTAGGGGTATTCGGGGCAGGCCCGTAACCGGGGGGGGGGGCAAGGGGGCAGCTGCGGCACAGCCGACCCCCTCCCCCAGAAGTGAAGCAAAATTCTCAAAAAAAATTTGCATTGATCCTTCAAGTGGAGACCAATCCTGACAAAATCAGTCCCTATTCCGAGTCGTATTCCTCTGCAAAAAATTTTTGAAAAAAAAACTCAAAATCGTCCGTTGAGCCGAGTCGTATCTCTATGCTGTAAATGGAACAGCGAAGTTCCAGTGGAATCAATAAAATGTATTCTATTTTTATTAAATAATCTCAAAANTAATGAAATTCGAATCAAAAATTGCCAATTAGGATGATCCGGCAAATGGGGGACCGATATGATTAACTGATCAATTAATTAATATAATTTGCATACGAATTGCGAATTCGAACAAATTTTTATCTTCCGATATTGATACAACACTTTCAGCTGTGCAAAAGCGATAAACTTTCAATTCACACATGGCACATATTCAAAATTGCACAGTTAAATCATGGCCAACTCGCGCATGGTAAAATTTAAAAAGAATATAAAAAAGGAGGAGGAAATTAATATATCGGGAAATTTGCCAATAATCATATTCCTTAGATTTTAATTTTAAAAACTAATAAAAAAAGCAAATTATAAAAGTGGAAAAAGTTTTTGAAAATTTTTTNTTTGTATAAATTTTAATTAATCTTTTTTTTCNNCCAATCGTTTTTGTTGTGATTAAATTCAAGAACGCTAAGATCATCAGGCGGAACATTTGTTGAGAAGACACGTTGGTACAATGGCTAAAACATTTGCTGGAAAAAATACTTAAAATAATTAAATGAATTAAAAATATTCTTTTTAATTTTTTAAACTAATTTTTTAATTA
>JAIXHY010000061.1:33939-61111 GCA_020449905.1 Globodera pallida
CGCGCTTATGTAAAAGCGTCCTCTAGCAAACGGGCACGGGTGGCCAAATCAAAATTGGCACGCCCAATTTAAGTAAAATGTGCCAAAACTATGAGATTTAAGGAGCCTTGACTTGCGGATCGATCAGGGATTTTATCGAGAATCTAGACCCAAGGCAATTAGCAAATTTCGATTGGCACACCAGTACAGCATCAGTGGCATGAAGGTCCAAAATACTTATGCAAAATATAAATAAAATTTAATTCCATTTCAGAAGAAAATTTTGATGGAAATGACCAAGGAGGACTTTCTGATTGCCGGGGTGAATTACATGGACAATTATTCGGAAATCACCAAATTAGGCGAGGATGCAATGAAAGAACTGGGTGAACGCCACAAGAAACTTTTCGGCACGATGTGAAGGCTGAAGAGACGAGATCATATTGATTGAAATGAAATTGTAATTAAAAAAGGTCATTTCATGTGATAAATTAGGGACTTTGTATTCAGAAATTGAAAAATTGTTGTGCCTATTAGGGTTCGGGTTGGGGCCGGGCTCATCGGAAAAAAGTCGCAGAGCCTAGCGGTTTTTAGGAGGGCTTTTTGTGGCCTATTTATCCCTCGAGACGGAGTTTTTGCAGAACATTTTTCCAAGCCCTCAGGCGCTTTTTTTCAAAATGACTCCCATTTTCAGTGTAGGGAGTTTTCGGATTTCCGCGTCGGATAAATTTAGTGCAGTTATCTTTTTTGATAGTTCCCAAAGTTGAGCTTAAATGATTTTGTTATGGATTTTTGGGCCATTATTTTGAGAAATGAATGGTACCATTGGAAATCCCACAGAAAATGCGACAAAATGTGAAACACTCTATTCCACGACGATTCGTTCACTTGAGTCGGCAGTCCGTGAAGGCACCCTCATTATTCAACATAAAGAATACTTTAAAAATTTATCCCTTTTTTCAGAAAACCACAAACTGAAATTGTTGTTTTAATTTCTAAAAAATTTTGTTTTCATTATACACGTGCGTTAATGTTTAATTTAAAATTTCCCCCATTTTTTTGTCAATTTTAGTTTAAGGAAAAAATTTTGGAAACAAAAAAACCAAAGTTTCTTAAGAATTGAAACAAAAATTTAAACTGAAATAATAATAAATAGATAATTGAAATGATAAATGATTGATTAGCACATAATTATGTTTTTGGCGTCTCAGCGTTCGTTTTTTCGGTTGTAAATAGAATAATAATTTGTCCATGTTCGGCGCGGCTGCTGGCTGATCAGAACATTTTTGGGCCCAAATGGTTGAGTGCCCAAAATTCTAAACGCTTCGACACCTAAATTTTGTGAATATTTTTAAGCTTTTGCAACAAAAAAAAATTGTTCAATTTCGGCCACTCACCGGTGCGCCGATGGCACGTCGTTTTCGACCAGTAGCTGTACAACAGGAAACACGACGCTCCCATTCCATCAGTTCGCTGAGTACTCCCTGGCGCTTGCGGCGTCCACAACAGCTGGACGGCGGCGGTGGCGCTGCCGGCGCGCTGTTGCAACAACAGCACATGCCGCTCTTCGGCATCCCGGTGGCATCAAGCAGTACAACGAACGCAAGCAGTACAACAAGCAGTGCGGGTGGGATGATGAAGCGCATGTGGGACATTTGAATTTTGTGGTTTATTAGAGGTAAAGCGGTTTTTTGCTGCCAAAGAAAATAGTTTAAAAACATGATTACTAGAAAATTTTCCATTTTCTGACATAAAAATTCAAATTTTTGAACTAATTTTTTGAATTTATTAAAAACATGCCAAAAATTTTGACTTTAAGAACAAAATTCAATTGAAAATCGCTTTATGTGCCTTAAAGGCAAACAGAAACGTTGCACAACTTGGGCATGTAAAATTTCCGATCACCACCGATCAGTGGCACGAAAAATGGTCAAAATGTGAAGAATAAACCATTGGAAGATTGCCTATATAAGCGCATTTTTGTCCACCGCACAAAATCCCGTTTTGTTTCCACCATTCTCGATTGGACTGCTGCTGATTTGAAATGCGGATTTGGGATAGTATGTTCTCTCATCAGCAGCCACAGCAATTTGTCACACCAAAAATCTTCTGATCGCGGCATATGTGCCAAAACCCGTTTTTGGTGATCGCGCAAATGCAATCTGCCCCCCCCCCCCGAGGCGTCCGAGCAATTTTCCGCTAATATCCCCCCCCCCCCTAATCGACATCGGATGCGTGATGAAAGTGAGTGGTGATTAGCGGCGAGAACAACAATTTTTATTATTGTTCAGAATTTGCTAATTGTTGTGGAAGAAAGAGGCAATGGCATCGGTCGCCACAGGGCAAAGTAGAAAAAAGCGTGACGAGAATAAATCGCTTCGGGGTTAAACGATCAAAGAGACATAAAATTGGCTATTGTATTTGGTGTCTCAACAACGCCTATTATTATGCAAATAATTTGCAACAAAAATTCTCTTTTTGTCCAATCGCAAAGCTTTAGCTTAATATTAGCTTCTACTCTTCGAGAGCTTCCGCATGGCTTTTAGAATGTCGGAATCAATGGAAGTTGAAGCAAGTTATTGACCCGGTCTGTATTGGTTCGTGCGCCATGAATTGCATATATTTTAACCATTATCAATTTGTAGAACATAAAAAAGCTCGCCGCCCGGTGCGCTAAAATCCTGATCAGAAAACCGTTTAAAAAAACGATTTCGCCATGCAACTTTACTAAAAAGGCAATAAACCCAGATTTGGTGTTTGTTAATTAGTTTCCGAATGGTTGAGTTTTCAAAAAATTGCAGGCACTGAATTGTCTGGCCCTCAATTTTGCCGCCTGGCTCTGAAAAGTTTTGCAAATTTCGTTCAGCATTTACAGTATGGCCGGCGCCTGTAAAGCTCAAAGATTTTATGGAAAAGCCGCGAGGGTTTAAAGCCCGGGCAGGAGATGGCTGTTAAAGAAAATGTTATGGACTGAACTGTCCTGACCCTTGTCCATACTTTGGGTCAGTGGTGGACGCAAAAAATATTCCGTAACCGTAACTCGTGATTACGGGCCCCAAGGTTGGCCCTAATTCCTGTGATCCCTAATTATGTCCACCCCTAATTTCCGATCGCAATTTCAGACATTTCAGGACTATTCAAATTTTTTCCAAAAAATCCAACAATTTTCCTGCCAAACATTGAAATGCCGCGGAATCAGCGCCCACGTGCCCTTCAGGTCAGGCTGTCCGTCTTCAAGTTTGAGCTCGGCCAACCCCTGATTTTGCAACTCAAGTGCGTGTCGGAAGTCGTAGGTTGCCATCTGACAGGCGGCGTCGCCATGCCGCGTGCGGAGGTGCCAAAATGGAGGGGACCCGTTTATCCGTGATTTAGAGTGGAGATTGTGGTTTGGATACCGTATCGCCAGTACAATACTAAAAATTCAAAATGGTTGAAATACCGTATCGCCAGTACAATACTAAAAAAATTCCAAATAGTTGGGATACCGTATCGCCAGTACAATACCAGAAAATCCCAAATGCCAATTAATTGATCAGAGAAGGGAATACAATTAAATTTTTACGTATTTTATGCCATTTTGCTTCCGATCGGTGCCAAAGAAAAAAATGAAATTGAATATGAAAAGCATTGAAGGTAGAATGAAAATGCTCGAGGCGATGGCCACGATGATTGCCTTACAATTCGGCAATCTGCCGATGGTGCCAAACTCAAAACAAAGCTTTCTTCGTGACGGTTGTTCCGACATTGGCACCAATCTGGTGTATCTGCAGTTTTTTTTGGCTCTGATAGCAATGCGGGGACGGCATAGCCGAAAATCAGAAAATGCTAATTGATCAAAATTGATTTAAAAATGAGTCAATTCGGAGCATTTTTACTCTAAATGATTCCAAAATTGGAAAACAGATTTCGATATCGCTTCTGTTATTTTTATTTTAAAAATATAAAAAAAGTAAAAAGAATGAATTTTTAAGATTATCTTGAAAATGCTTACATTTTAGAGCTTGAAAAGTAATGAAAAAATAATTAAATTACAAAAATAATTTTGCTGGAATGAATAATGGATAAAATGGACGGATCAAATCGTTGTTATTATCACAGAGTTAATCAAGTATGCATGTGTTTTTAATAATGGACAAAAGATTCAAATTCAAGATAAATTTGCTTCCTCTGAACAACGGTTTTCCGATTAGCAAATGCAATTTTCATCAAAATAATTGTTAGAAATTTAAAAATTGCTTTTTCATTTTAACCAAAACAGATTCTCTCACAAATTATTTTATTTAAGCACAAATTATAATTTGATAAATAAATTAAAATTCATATAAAATTGGTTTAAATTTTTTTTGACTAAATTATTTTCTCATATGCATCATTTAACAAAAAAGAAAAAAGCGATTTATATTAATTAATGTTTTTAAAAAATTTTCGCCCTCAAGTCCGGGCCATCGCTGCCGCCGCGGCACTCGTCGACGTCGTCCGCTGCTGTTCTGCTGCCCCTCTTCCCCACCCGCCGTTTGTCCAAAAAGTCAAAAATTTGGACAGCTCCGCGTCCCACAAATTCGATGTTGGCCCCAATTTCCATGCGAAGCTCCTTCAGGTAGGCCAACAGCCGGAGGTCCCTCAGGTCGACGGAATTTTCTCGCTCAAACGCGTCCAGCTAAAAAATGGCACCCAATTAGCCCCATTCTTTCTGCAATTTTTTGGACTAATTTTTTTCCAAACATTCAAAAATAATTCTGTGATTTATTTAGGACACATAAAAAACAACAAAAAAATTTGTTGGAATATTTAGGAACAAAAGTTTGAGCCCAGGTGCCACCCAACCGCACCTCTTCAAGTTCGCGCTCGCTTTGCATCCTGTTTAAATTGGCATAATGTAAAATTTATTCAGAATGGCAATGCCAACAAAAAAGAACACCAAAACATTACCATTTGGTCACATAAGTAAGCACAACCTTAACAGAAAAAAAACAATTAGGATGGAGACTCCAGGGGGGCGGGGGGGGGGGGGGGATTCCGTTTTCCGCTCTCGGTTGGGACTTTTTTTTCCCGTTTTGCGTTAAAATCCATGCACAGGAAAAAAAATGCCCGCGATTTTTTTGGCATTTTTTTCCGTTTTGCGTTAAAACAAAATCCATTTTTTGTTTTTTTCAAAATGGATGTCCGCCCATCCCCCAGATTAAGACTAGAGATTGGATGGAGCCACGAAAGAGTTCGTCGAGACTCTATTCAAATCGCGATTTTTTCATTATTCTCAAATCTTTCGTGATCATAAAATCACTTGAGAAGAGGCGAAAAAAAAAAAATTTATATAAAAATTATATTATATATTTCATTGTTTATAAAAAATGCCGCCACCTTCATAATTGATGGATGCCGAATTCTAAAAGGTGTGAATCAAAAGGTAAATGAAACTTCTAAAACAATTTAACCGGTTTGCAAAAACTCGAAAGTTGTGGCTCATATATTCAACAATTTGATTGAGAATTGGCGATCTGAAACGCGTTTAATGCAATTGAAATGCAATTAAATTCTTTTTAATTTTAACAAACTTCACAAATTTGAGCAAAAACCCGTAGAAGTCCTCTTCAAAGGCCTTTTTGTCGACAAAAAATTCGTTTATGAGCCTTAAAAATAGAAAAAAAATCAAAAATTTGTGGATGGGTTGGGTGCTGACGAGTTAACGAGTTCGATGCTTCGAGTGGAGACCAATCCGGACAAAATCCGTCCCTTTTCCGAGTCGTATTCCTCCGCAAAATATTTGCGACGTATAAACTCAAAATCGTCCGTTGTGCCGAGTCGTATCGCTGTGCTGTAGATGGAGCCGCGAAGTTCCGGTGGAATCATAAAAATGTATTCTTTTTTATTAAATAATCTCAAAATAATGAAATTCGAATCAAAAATTGCCAACTAGAAAGTGATCCGGCAAATGGCGGACCGATCCGATTCACTGATCAATTAATTAATTAATCTTTTGCATACGAATTGCAATTCCGATCACTGAGCATCCGATTTTGGCACAACACTTTTAGCTGAGCAAAAGCGGTCAACGATTTGTTCACACATGGCGCATAGTCAAAATGGCACAGTTGAATCATGGCAAACTCGCGCATGGTACTGTTTAAAAAGAATATAAAAAAGGAGGAGGAAATTAAAATATCGGGAAATTTGCCAATTTGCAAATTCTTTAATTTTTAATTTTAAAAACTAATATAAAAAGCAAATTATAAAAGTGGAAAAAGTTTCTGAAAATTTATTTTTGTATAAATTTTAATTAATGTTTTATTTCCCAATCGCTTTTGTTGGATTAAATTCAAACTCGCTAAGATCATCAGGCGGAACATTTGTTGAGAAGACGCGTTGGTACATTGGCTCTAACATTTGCTGGACAAATTGCTTAAAATAATTAAATGAATTAAAAATATTTGTTTTCATTTTCTAAACGTCTTTTTTTATAATTAATTAATTTTTTTATTTAAAATTAGCATTTTTTGGTAGCTCGCAATTAGTTATTTAAAATAAATTTTATTAAATAAACGGTTTAAATATAATTTCATTAATGTAAATTTTATGTCAATAATTGATACATAATTTATAAAAACTAAAATTAATAAAAAGAATTTAATATTTTGCCCTGAAAATTTCAATTTTTGGATGGTTTCGCAGCAGCAGAAGTACAAGCTGTACATGGTTGTTGAACACAAGGAATGGCAAATAGCTGCGCTCAGCCGGCAAATACTCGCCCATGCGCAGCACCAGCGAGAAGGGCAGTCGGCCGGCACGCGCTAATGTAAAAGCGTCCTCCAGCAGACGGGCACGGGTGGCCAACTCAAAATTGGCACGCCCAATTTAAGCAAAATGTGCCAAAACTCTGAGATTTAAGGAGCCTGGACTTGCGGATCGATCAGGGATTTTATCGAGAATCTCGACCCAATCGATCGGTTCGGGCTCTATAGTCCCGTGTATTTTATAAAATGGTATCCAATCACCTCAATTTGCGTGTGATTGGTCAACAAAGTGCATATCAATGTTCGATACGTGTCATTGTCATACTGGATACGGTAGTAGCCGTGGGCATTCGAGTCGATCAGAACGCCTCGAGGGACATTCACTAAAGCGCTGTAAGCAATTTGCAGAGTTCAAAAATGTTAAGAGCAAACGATTCGATACTCCCCAAAGCCTACCAGGCCCATTCTCGAGAAGCCAAAGCGTTTCGTTGGTTGTCGTTGTGTCAAAGAAAAGTGGCACTTTCCATCTGGACGGGTTCGGCACGGCGGGTGCCAAATAGAAGAACTGTTCCTGATCAGCGATCAGCAACGACGCATTCCGCGCCGGCTTCAAGCTGATCAGCGGAAAACCAGTCTGATAGGTCCACGAGTCCATGAACTGCACAACCAAATTTTGATTTTCCATGAACCAATATGGATCATAATGTAGTGAGTGGTCAGGAGAAATGCCATCAATAACAAACACCCTGATCAGAACCAAAATACGGTTGGGTCATCTTTTGGAAACCCTTTCTGATTGCTGAAACTCTGAAACTGATCAGGGATGTAACCAAATGCCAAAAAAATGTGCAGAAACCGAACCCAAATGGGCCGAAATCCGTTTTAAACTTGCAAATTTGAAAATATCGATTCAAATAAATACGTCGAAAGAAAACAGTAGAGCTGTTCGAGAGTCTCGGTCTCGGTGTCATTTCTCGGTCTCGGTTCTCGGTAAATTTCAAGTCTCGAACAGCTCTATAAAACAGTAACCCAATTCATTAGTCAACTCGCCAATCTCTTTTTTTATGACTGAATACAAAAAATTTGCCAATCTTCGCCAAAACGTCCGGGCCCAAAAATGTAAAATCCGCCAATTTTTGGCCAAAATGTCCGGAAATCCGGTTACATCCCGGGGACTGGCTGACCTCTCCAAGTGAAAAATTGACAATGGCCAAAGCCGCCCGGCTACGTTGGTCACTGGTCTCCATTGTTGTGCTATGTACATAAGTTTATTATTAAAAACATAAATAAGATTTGAATTGCAATTTAAATTTGTTGCCCCCTTTTTGTTGTTCAACCTTAATGCCCTGAGCAGGTCTTCAGAACGCGCGTTTCTGTATGCAAATAGACGGAGAAATGAGCGCAGTCCGAGCTTGAACATTTGGTCGCCCACCTGCTGATGATGCGCAACAATAAAATTAGTCAAGAATCTGCACTCAAGAGTTTTGAACGTGCAAGATTTTTCGAACAAAAATTCCGCTAATAAAATTACCCATTAAGCGGAGTTAAAAATTGATCCGCAAGCCCTCCGACGACGACAATCATCCCAAAGACTCAAAAATTTAATTTTGATTTTCAACCATCCCAATTTCGTCTTTCGAGACTTGACTCTCGACTAGAGACTGGACCGATCAAGATTCTCGATCAATCCTCAAGGCCGATCTCTACTCTTGACACTCTTAAGTAGATGGTCTTTAATGATCAGAAATGTTCACACCGTTCTCTCGACCATGCGCAGGACGGCTGCCGCCTTCAGATAAGTGATCCGATCAAAGCGGCGCGCGACCTCGCGCACTGAGCCAATTTTGTAGCTGAGTGCGTGGGCCTGGTGTGCAATTTGATCAAAGCGGAATGCTTTCACGGTATGCTCATAGAACAGTTGGCTCTGCAAGTTCGATTGGTGATTTTTTGGTTAAAAAATATATAAATTTTTTTTTTAATTTCCATTTTAAGCGGGGGGAAAAGTGGCACTAACTGTTCTCGACGTCGAATTTTCGGCATAGTCGGCCGCCTTCATGCCCATGATGGTGGCAAAGCCTTCGTTGAGCCACAAATCGTCCCACCATTCCATCGTCACCAGATCGCCAAACCACTGATCGGATGGATATGAATTGTGAGTGGAGCGATTAAATGTTAAATTTGAGCTCATTTTTTGCTTAAATTTTTGCTAAATGCCCCGGGGCGTCGTTTTTAAGCCAAAATTCCGGGGTTTTTTCAGCAATTTTTGTTTTGACACCCAACTGAATCACTGCTTCAGTTCACTAAAGTCCAGATAAGACTAAATCTCTTTTCGAGAATCTCCTGACAGCCTCTAACCCTCACCATGTGCGCTATTTCATGTGCTAACACATCGGTGACAAACTGTCGCTCGCGCTTTGCTTGCACGCCTTCCGTGTACACCAAATTCTGTTGTCGCGACATAATCAGGCCCCAATTTTCCATTGCTGCAACACGTAAAAATGGCACGCCAAAAATGTCTGAACTTTTTTTTTTTGAAATTAAAAGTTTGGCGTTGTGTGTACCAAGCTTTTTCAACGGGTACGGTATGCCAAAATAGTCTTCAAGGTACTCCAGCGAACGGACCGTAACTTCCAGTGCATGTTCAGTGTGCGCGAGCTTTGATGGTTGTACCCAAACGCGTATCTTTTCCACAAATTTCAATTATTTAAAATGTTTGGCATTATGCCAAAATCAATTCAAATTACCGTAACATCCTTATAGCTTGTTTCTTTGTGCTTAAAGTCGCTGACAGTGAGTGCCAAAAGGTAAGTTGCCATTTTTGGGGTTCGTTCAAACAGGCTCAGACTCCAGCCCCTAAATTAATTTTTTTAACGAAAATTTATTGCAAAATTTGTTTACCAACCGTTCAACCCTTCGGAAATGGGCTAAGGGCGCATTTGACAGTACGGTAGTGCCCTCGGGGTGTTGGACAGAAATGGAAAAGTCCGCCTTGAAGCTGGGCTCGTCAAAGCATGGCAACAACCGACGCGCATCCAACGGTTGCATTTGGGTGGCGGCCAACAATCTGTAAATTTTTCTGATCAGTTTTTAACAGTGTTTTGCTGGTCCAGCTTGGCCTGTTCTGTTCCTGTTCTGTTCTAGAGGTCGGAACAACCCAGGAACAGAACAGATAAGCTGTTCTAAGATTTTAGAACAGGAACAGGTTCAAAATTGTTGGAACGGCAAAACACTGGTTTTTAATAGGATAGCGTTGCTTTTCGACTCCAGCACGCCGCTCCCGAAAACCCCCAACATATTACCCCGACGCCCACCCCGCCAACGACATTTTTGGGCTTCACCCCCGACACGCCGTCCCCGACGAACCCCGACCCTTTTTATTGAATAAAATCAAATTTTTCTGATCAAATCAAATCATCTCGATCAGAAAAGTTCTGATCCGCTGTGGTCTTTATGAAAAGCGTTCTATTCACCGTATTTCGCCGTCTTCGCTGGTGTAGCTACCCCCATAAAGTCCGCCTTCATGGGCTTTTCCAATTTTGGCTTTGTAGTCCATCTCCAACACGTAATTTCGGCCGGGCAACAGTGCCTTAAAGAACTTATTTTTTAAATTATTAAAAAAATTGGACTAATAATTGTATTAATCCCTCCAGGGAATGTGACTGATTGTTTATGAAATTGCTGCTAATGATCAGCAAATGTGCCTTGTCCAGCTTTAGCTCCAGCAGATCGTTGCCCCCGGCAAGTTCCTTGCAGCCGATCACTCTGGGGCCCGGCTGGCGCATTTCGTCCGGCCAAATTGCCGTTTTTGCGTGCTCAATGCTCAGCGCCTTCGCGTGCAACATCAGCACATCGGTTGGCGCTCGGCACAACAGCAACAGACGCAAATGGCCGTCCACCGTCATATTGTTGGTGCCAAAATCGAGTTGCGCAGGGCGATAGGGCAGGTAAACCTGTGGGGCGAACATCAAGCTGTTTTTGCGTCACAACACAAAAACCGATTCATCCAAAATTTGATAAAAGGCCGTAATGGGACCAAAGACTTCCGACTTATCCAAAATGGGATAAAAGACCGACTCTTTCAGAAAGGGACAAAAGAGCGACTCTTTCAGAAAGGGACAAACGACCGACTCTTTCAGAAAGGGACAAAAGACCGACTCATATTTAAAGCTAGTCGGCTATTTGGGTTGGGTTGGTGTTTTGCTCATCCGCTGATTTTTCGACGATGTAACTTACTTTAAGGTGAAGTTCATAATGAATGGGCAGCACATCAGTGGGTAGTCGAATCAACGGGTCTTCCAGTATGGGTGGCCTGCTAATTTTCAATTTGGTTTCAAATTGCTGAGTTCAAATATTTGATCATATTCAAGAAATATATTCACTGATCGGAACTATTTGAGTGGCACTGATCGGAACTATTTGAGTGGCACTGATCGGAACTATTTGAGTGGCACTGATCGGAACTATTTGAGTGGCACTGATCGAAACTTGGCACTGATTGGGAACTATTTGAGTAACACTGATCGGAACTATTTGAGTGGCAATCGGAACTTGGCACTGATTGGAACTATTTGAGTGGCACTGATCGGAACTATTTGAGTGGCACTGATCGGAACTTTGAATATACTTGTCCTTCGCGATAGGTTTCTCTGATCGATCAACAGATGACGGGAGCAGCAAATAGCAAAGCAGCAACACGGCAATCGGCAACAACGGCATTAGCACAACGATGGCAAGACGAAATGAGCAACAGCAGCCGAACCATTTTCGTGAACTTCTTCTCACCGATGTGTCCGCTGCGTTGCCTCTGTCTTTAAGAAGAGAAATTCAATTTTTACAATATAATCAAATGTTTATGCCATTAAGTGCTTACGAAAAAATATTTTTATTGATCAAAAATTGGTTGAATATAAACAAATTAATACATTTGTAAATGCGAATTACGGAATAATTAATCCTTTTGGTTAAAGAATAAAAAAAAAGTTAAATTTTGTATGTCCAGGGGTGCCGCCCTGGAAACCTGGCATCTGCCGAGTTATTGGGTTCATGCCAAAATTTTTTGAAGTTGCCGGGTTTTTGACGGGTTTTGAACATTTTGCCAAACTGAAGAAACACGAAATTAAATAGTAAACCATAAATTTTCGACATCTACTTTTACGTATAAACATTGGAGGGTTTTCGCCAGGTTTTTTAAAAAATTTTTTTGCAGGATTTTTGAGTTTTTCCGATGACATTGCTGCACCTGTCACCACGGAAGTGGTTGTGGTGGTGCACTCTTCGCTTTGACGACGGACAATCATCACCGCACATTCATTGCCCGTTGAAGAAGCGATGGAACAATTGAATGTCGTCGCACTGCTGGCGCGTCGATCAGCAGAGGAAGTGCCTATTAAATTTCAAAAATGTAATCTTTCGTCTTTTGGGTTGATTCTTTCGGTTTCCGAAAGTTCCGTACATTTTTGGGCACGGAATGCCGCTTTTTCCAGACTTTAGACAAAAAAAATCCGGAAAATTATCTGGAAATTTCACAAAAATTGGCGGTTCGTAGTTTTGGATTAATTTACTAAAATATTTTAAATTGCCGGTCCGGTTTTCGAACATTTAATGGCATCCGGTTACTTCCCAGGTCCAGACCCCACGGGTACAAGGAAAGGGACCGAAATATACCCCGGGGGGTGGGCCTGCGTCAAAGAGTCGAACCTAATTCGAAGCTCTCCACCGCTCCAGCTTCAAAATCCATGGAATTTGAAAACAAAATGCCTTTCTGCCTGTTTTCTAACAACATTACCTGTAGACGGAGCACAGAATGACGTTGTTGTTGTTGTTGTTGAGGAGGAGGCGGAGCTGTTCAATGGAATTTGTTGGTGCCGCCAGAACAGCGACTGCAATGGAAACATCAAATTGGGCACCGGCACGCGGAAAAATGCTCAAAACGGGGAGAAAGGGAATGGCCACAAGCAAAAAGAGGAACCAATTTGCATTCCATCGCCTCGGGGGACGGCTGGGGGGGAAACATTGAAGAAGAAAAAGGGGGAGGGGGCCCGTTTTATATGAATAATTTGGCGGTAAAAGACTCAACCCATCCCTCTTTCAATGGCATGATCTAATTAGCATGCCAATTGGGAAGCAAATTGAGTGCAGCAGCAGAAGGGCAGCGAGCAGATAAACAAATTTGTGCCAATGCCAACGACCGCGTCGATTCCAGCCCAGTGCCGCTGGAGGGGATAATTGTGTCTAAAAGGAGTATCATCATTTGCCAGAAATTTGTAACATAAAAAGTTTAGAAATTAGAGATTATTCTCCGAGAATGCATTTTTTGCTCTTTTGTGCAAAGTGAATTTGTAAAATTCGGGACCGTGACCGAGACTTGAAATGTGCCAACTCGAGAATTATCATTACCATTTATGGAAAATAGATATATAATCCACCTCAATTTTATAAGTACAAATATCGACATTGCCAGCACAATTGGAAGTGTAAAGCTCAAAATTGTCCAGATGGCCTCGCTTCAACATTCACCGCTTTTCTTTGAAGAAACAACGCTGAATAAAGAAGCCGCACGACAAGTTCAGGCCATGTCTAAAGGCGTTCAGTGTTTTCTTTCAAATTGAAAGTCATCATTTAAAACTGATAATAAATTCATTTATGATTTAGCCGGGATTCCAATCCCGAAAAATTTGGCCGGTCTCTATTGTAAACATTTGCATTGTCGCAATTTTCAGAAAAAACGAATTATTGCGAATCTTATTGTCGGTGCTGGACAGGGAAAAAACAAGATTCAAAAACATAACTTATTTCAAATCTAACCAAACAAATCAAAACATTTTGATACCATTCGAAAGCGTGCAAAAGTAGAAGCCTTCAAACGAAAGCTAAGCTATTGGACGATGTCCTAAAAATTATGCCCAGAAAACGCTTTTTGGCCACAATTGGCTACAACTTTTTTAAGAATTGTCTAATAACTTCTTTGCTTCTTCGTTTGAATGCTTCTTTCATCACGCCTTCAAATGGTATCAAAAATGTTAAAAACGAAAAATGAAAAACGGAACGAGTTGAAGTGGCACGAATCGGCCCGGTACAAACCGTCCTTCGTCCCAGACACCGACAAAAATGGATGAATAGAATGTCAATTTGCGAGAAATACTTTACACAAATTTTTGGATTGTCATGGCTTTTAAAAAAAGGTGTTTACCCGACGTTGAATAAAATGATAGAATTTGCATAAAATTTTGTAATCAAATGTGGATGTTTTGAATGATGATAGAATTTGCGCAAATTTGTGTAATCAATGTAAGATGTTTTTTGAATGAAATGATAGTGTGGAATCCAAAACATTGTTCACCAGACACAACAGATAGAATTTGCATAAATTTTTGTAATCAAATGTGGATGTTTTTTGAATGAAATAATGATAGAATTTGCGCAAATTTGTAATCAAATGTGGATTGTTAAAATCAATATGATCTCTTTTCTGTGCCCTCCGGGGGTTCAATTAGTGCCGAAAAAGTTCGTTATGCCGTTTATCCAAACCCTTCATTCCCTCCTCACCCATTTTTCTGTTTTCCAAATAATTGTGCATGTAATTCTCGCCGGCAATGAAAAAGTCCTCTTTGGTCATTTTCTTCAAAATTTTCTTCTGAAAAGAATTAAATTTAATTTATAATTTGCATATATTTTTTGGACCTTCATAGCATTGACGCCGTACTGATGAGCCAACCGGTATTTGCAAATTGCCGACTTTTTGCTTCTTGTCATCAGAAAGTTAACGCATCGATTCTCGACGGAGCCCAACAAAAACTGATTTGCCAAAATCAAAACGTTCTCAACGCATTCGTCTGAATTAAAAGAATATTTTTGCACGTCCATTGCTAGCGGCCCATTGAGCGGACAAATTTTGGCTTCTTAAATCAATCAGAGAGCTTAACGTAAGCACAAATTCTTAGTTTGATTTTTCCAAAATTTGTTGACTCAATCAGCCGGTGCTCAGTTGTCCATTAGCATTCAATCAAACTTTTTACCGTCCAAATCTACGCCATGTGAATCGATCGTTGAAATAAGTCGTTCAAAATTTGCGACGGCATCCGGAACGTCGTCGATTTGAATTTGTGCCGTTTCTTTTGCATTTTCTCCAAAAAACAAAGTTTTGAAAAATTCCGAGTGAGCGGCCAGCAACTAAAATTGTTTAAATAAAGATAATTATTTCGAAATTTAAATTGTTTAATTACAAAGAACTATTTTCAACTTTAATTTAAACTCACGTATTTGTTCACATTCACCAATTTTCCATTGATCAGCATTGCGTTGTCATACCAAACTCCGCTAAAAGGAAATTTGAACTCAGAAAATGAAAAAAGGGCCGGAAAGTGTTTTAGATTGGACCGATCAGGAGTATCCTCTGATCAGTAGGGTTTGCCAGTCTGAACTGATCAGTTTTAAAAGAAAACTTACGCCATTCTGTTGGGCTCTTCAGCGTTGATCACTTTGGCTTTAAACGTCACGACGTCCGCCTTCTCGTCGTATAAGCCATTCTTTGGATCGAACAGTTGCTAAAACAAGAAAAAAAGAAGTTAAAATCCATTTATTTTTATTCGAGCACCTCAAATTTCACAAATTTCGACCAGCCGCAATTATTGTTTGTTGCGTCAAAAACGCCCGTCTCTTCTCGCTGTCCAAAGCAAACACCAACTTGCTTGCACGAAACAACGCTGAATTGGAAAGCCGCGCGACAAATCCAAGCAACGTCTAAAGTTTAATTTTCTAAAATTTCAACTCAAAAACGGAATTAACTCTCAATTGACCAATTCGTAATCAGTATATCAAATAACATATTTTCAGACAATCCACAAATTTTGGCCAAAAAATCCCTTCCCCCTATGGGTTTTGCCCATCTTGAGATGTATTTAACTGGAGCGTGCAGATTTTGTTAAAAGCATGAGCAGAAAGTTAAGATCACCCACCAGTTGTATCTCCTCCGCAGTGCAGATAAAATCCAACATGTTCATCACAACGTTTGATCTTTATTTTCCATGGCAATCCTTTGATGTACTCGAATGGGGCACTGAGTATGCCCAAGGGGCCATGCCCATCAGAAAAAGCACGGAAATTCGGCATCCGGTACACAATTTGGCCGCTGCGTTTGTATTTGCCTAAAAAAGGGAAAATCCAACAAATTTTGATTTGCATATGGTTAAAAGCCATTTTACCTTGGATCTGATCAGTCTGATCACCACCAGAGTTCGATGGAGATTGGAGTCTGTGTCGTTTCATTTGGAAAACAATTTTGAAAAAGATCAACAATTCTGTAATGAGCAAAAAGGGACTGAATTTTATTAGGCGCTGCGGAAAAAATTTTGAATTTTTAGCTCAATTGTTGAGATTTGCAACATTTTAAAAATAACGTTAATTTTTTTGAAGCATTAGGGATAGGGAGGGGGTCGGCTCACAATTCACTTTCAAAGGCACCACCCAGCCCCTCATCTATATATAAGTGCCTTTTCAAGACTCTTCGAAAAATTTGATTTTAGCCAATTAAAAGAGACCAACACTTCTGGAGCAAAAAAAGGGTTTATAACGATTGCGTTGTAATTTGTAAAATTGAAAGACTTATAAGACCTCGTTTTAGGTCAGTTTCCTTTTTTTATGCCGGAATTATTACTGCAAATTGTTAATAAACCTGCTAATTTACTTTGTTTTAAAATAAAGGAGAGTTATTGATTCAATTTGTTTAGGTATATGCATTCAAATCGGCAAAATGGTGACCCACAAAAGTGAGGGGGGGGGGGGGGGGGGGGGGGGGAGGGGGAGGGGGGGGGGGGGGGGGGGGGCGGCACATTTGAAGACATTCTTATTTGTGCAATTAAATATCACCTTATGAATGAAGGCATTTCCTGTCAAAACCATGCGGTACTGAAAACAAACTGAATGGATAATGAAGTTCAACGAGCCAACAAATCGGTTCTATCCATCCGAAAATAATTTTGATCGAAAAAGCCCTCCTGAAAAATTTCATTTACCTACCAACAACACATGCTCCCAATTATACGCGAGGATCATGACTGTAAAAATTTTCAAAATTCCTTTTTGTTTCCTCTAAATTGTCTCGAACGAACTGGTGAACTGCTCCCGAGGTCTGTTGCCGCGCAGTGCCAACGCTTATTCTTGGCCCGAGGCAAACTGCCGATGGCCATCGGAAAATGGTTCCAAATTTTTTCGTCGGAATACTGTAAAATTAATTTAAACAAGTTTTTCAACAAATTCAGACCAATGACAAAGCGATAAAGTTGTACAAATATGATGGAGATTCAAGCGGAAGCTGAAAAACGTTCAGTTTGAATTGTTCAATCTTTGAAAAAAAAAGATTCCGTTAAAATTTGATTATCTGATCAGAAGTATTGATAGAGCAGATCAGATAATCGAACCCAAAAATCCTGGACCAAAACAGTCATTCTCGATCATTTTATGATCAGGTGCAATTGATCAGTGAAACCAAAAAACTTTGGACCTCAATGGGACCCAAATATTCGCCATCGTATGGCGGTTTGATGAGCGTTGAAACAAATGATGGGAATGTTGAACTGGAGTTGCTGCTGTACAAAGGTCCAGTTTTCGGCTCGGGCTACTCCCCTCCGGGAAGTTGAAGAAGTACACGCATGGCGGACAAAATAGCAAGGACAACAACTAAAAAAGGGTTCAATTTGAGATGAATCTGAAAAAAAGTTATAAACGGCGGGGTTGGTTCGACATCGAATCGCTTGATTTTAAATTAAATAAACACAAATAAATAAATAAACTTGCTAGCCTTTTGTGTCGGCCAAAAAGTGTTTAAAGAAAAAGCGGCCCATCCGTTTGAGTGCGATCAGATCGGCGGACGGAATGGCGCGTGAAATGCAATTCGGGGAAACGGTCGGGCAAAATGCGAACGGTGGCGAAGCGCCAGTCGATCAGACGCGCAAAAGGAACGGCGCGCGGTGAGAACAAACGACGGGACGAAGCCTGCAAATTGGAGAATAATAATAAAAATTAGTGAAATAGGGTTGAAATCGGACGTTGGGCCTAAGATTTTCGGGGTTCCGGACAAAAAATCCCAGCCAAAAATCCGAAATTCTAGGTCTTGGGCAAAAACTCCCGTCCAAAAATGTTCGGGGTTTCAACCCTCAAATAAAACGTAAGCGTAACAAAAGTGATCAGAAGGAGGAGAAGAACCGTTGCCCAGCAGGCATTCCAGATCGATCAGATGCGCATCTTGGGAAGAGTCCTGAAAAAGGCAAAATGACTGAAATTTTTAATTACTTCTTCTTTCCTCGAAGTCTGAAAAAGTCCCCAACAAACAAAACACCCCGGAATATATAAATTTTTCGTACCCTCGACAAAAAAAATATAGTAAAAAATTTTCAGAGTCTAATCAAGCAGAAACCAGGAGCAAGTATATCCGACATTACCCGATATTAACGTATCTGTCAGGGATGTAAAGAATGCAAAAAAAAATTCCAAAAAGATTTTTGTAGACCCGGCATTCGCGTGGAGGCGGACATGCCAAGCCCCATTCCCTCCTGACACGAGTCAGATCACATTACACACCACACCTGAGCATTGTTGAGTGATCTGAACGAGGCGTGATCAACAACGCGGATTCCACTCAAATGCTAGGAAAAACGAAGAATGAATAATGTGAAGGACTGATGATGATCCCCTTGGGGGGGAGGGGGGGGGGGGGGGGGGGGGGGGGGGGGGGGGAGGGGGGGGGGGGGGGGGGGGGGGGGGAGGGGAGGGGATGCAACACCGCTATGGGCGGAGACAAAGTGGTGGAACGAAATGTAAGCGTGTGAAAATGAAATACAGCGGGGGATGGATAGTTAGAGCAAATGAATGTGTTGGGGGGGGGGGGGTGTTTGGCCATTGAAAATGGCGACGGGGGGAGGGAGATAATGTTGTGCTTTCCCTCCCTCCGTCCGTTATATTTAGAAAATGGAAAAAAGGACGGAACGGAGGGTGGGAAACCCGCCGGGGGGGGGGGGGGGATGTGACGAGGGGAAAGGCGTTTTCATCATTGGATGTGAGGGCTCTGTGCGCAACGAAATGGTTCCGACCATCGGGTGTGCCAAAACGATTGAACAACCGGGGCGTCGACATTTCATACACGCGACACTTCATACACTAAGCAAAAAAACGACACTTCATACTAGAGCCCGGTGGGAACGGGATTCCCGCGGGAAAAGTGCGGGATTCCCGGTCCCGTTCCCGCACTTTTTTGCCGAGCGGCATTTTTTGCGGGAACGGGAAAAATGCGGGATTCCCGTCCCGCACTTTTTAAAATTCCCGTTCCCGCAATTTTGATTTTAGCATTTTTCCCGTTCCCGCAAATAATTCCTTGGCGAATTTGGACCAATTTTCATCACCAAAACTCCTTTAAATTTCAAAATTTTTTTAACGGCGGCGCCTATCGGCACCGCCAAACCCCTCAATATGTGCCATATTCTGCTGGTTTTGAATTTCTGGTTATTTTGACATCATTTAAGATTTCTGTAACAAATTTTTGTTAAAGAACTTGAAAGTGAATTATGATCCGGCCCACTTCAATTTTAAAAAGCTTCAAAAATTTTAAAATTTTGGTTGCAAATCTGTTAACAAATTGAGTCAAAAATTCAAAATTTTCTCGGCGGCGCCTATCGGCACCGCCGACCCCCCCCCCCTCCCCCAGCCCCAGAAGTTTTCAAAAAAAATTACTTTTTGAAAAAATTGAAAATCAGCAAAATTTTTGAAAATTTTGAGCCTAGGGCTCGGAAACTCATGGAAATCCTTTTTTTTTTTTTGCGAACTGGGGATGGCCTGAAATGCACGAAAAACACATTTTTAGCTTGATTTGAAGCTTCTAGGACCGATTTTTATATACCATATTTTCCATATTTCGCGATTTATGTCCATATTTCCATATTTCGTCCATATTTTTCGCCCATATTTCGCATTTTAAGCCAAAAATGCCACCAAAAAAGACAAAATCTGCTTGGCTGCGGAATTGGATCGGCTATCGGACATTTTGGCCATCGCTCGCCCATTGAATAGTTAAGATTCGAATAAAAATATCACCACGAAATGAATTTTTGAGTGCAATTTAACCAAATATTCAACTTTAGCTAGATTTCAAATTTATCCATGCATTTAAAATACTTTACAAGCTTTTATTAAATGTGGGCGAAACGTCTTTTTTCCCCTCAATGGGCGAAACGTCCGTTTTTTCACTTCTGGGCGAAACGTCCGTTTTTTCGTTGTCGGTTTCAAACCGAACCGAACCGAAAACCGGCATTTTTTCGGTTCGGTTATCGGTTTCGGTTTGATTAACCGAAAAATTTCGGTTCGGTTTTCGGTTTGATTAACCGAAAAATTTCGGTTCGGTTATCGGTTTCGGTTTGATTAACCGAAAATTTTCGGTTCGGTTTTCGGTTTGATTAACCGAAAAATTTCGGTTCGGTTCGGTTAACCGAAAAATTTCGGTTCGGTTTTCGGTTCGGTTAACCGAAACATTTCGGTTAACCGACAGCCTTAGTTGGGACACCTTAAATTCTTGGGACGCGTAAACTTTCATGGGACGCGTAAACTTTCATGGGACGCGTAAAAGTCTTTGGGACGCGTAAACCTTCATGGGACGCGTAAAGTCGACTAGAACCGTTTAAATATATTAATTTTCAATTAATTTAATAATATTGTTTGAAAATATTTGCTTTTAAAATTTTTAAAGGTTGTCCTGTTCGCGATTGAGCAAATTTCGGTCGAGAATCTCGAAACAAATCTGCGGATTTTTCGTCATTCCATGGGTTTGGAAAGGCCAATGAGTAAGGCTGTCGGTTTCAAACCGAACCGAACCGAAACCGACATTTTTTCGGTTCGGTTTTCGGTTTCGGTTTGATTAACCGAAAAATTTCGGTTCGGTTTCGGTTTGATTAACCGAAAAATTTCGGTTCGGTTTCGGTTCGGTTCCGACAGCCTTACCAATGAGGCAATATTTTCCGAGCCCTACACCGCACATTCCCTCATTTTTCTCTTTCTCTGTCACTTCTTCCTTCATTCCTTTCACTTTTTCTTTTTCTACGCTCCCACTACCGCGGCAGCGGCGCGCCGCGTGCAGCGGGTAGTGCAGGCCATTTGTCAATAATATCACGGCCCCACTTCATCTTCTAAGACCTGCACTATCTGCTGCCCACACTATTTCTTTCTCTCCTTCACTCACTAACACTCTCTCATCGCCGCTGTCTAACCTTTCATCCGGAATTTGACTACGGAATCCAACAAATTGATTTTTCAGATGCCGGCCGACCCTTCACCGATGAGATATTTTCCCAATACGAAATGTCCAATCGGTGAAATGTGCGCCCCCCAGAACCGCGCTTTTGCCGTTTCTGTCCCCTTCCTGTTTATGGAACGTTTTAAGCCAAACCGGTTAAAATCAACTAAGCAGCCAAAAGCGAGCAAAATCACTAATCGCCTAAAAGCGGCAAAGTTCACTATAAATCGGGTCTCCCCCATCTCATCCGTGGTGAGACATTTGCGCCGCGGACATTTGCGCCACAACCCAAATTAGACTTTTGCGCCGCGAACGCATTTTTACCTGTTACCCGACCAGTTAAAAATTGACTTTGATGTACTCGGAAAGATTTTTATGTGCGTACAAAAAAAAATCGAGGTTTTTGAATAAGAATTTGGAAAACCGGTTTTTGCACCGGTTCAAATCTTGAAAGCATAGAAGGACACTATATTATTTTAAGATTCACTTATTCATCAAAAATTCCAATCTTAGGCCTACGCCTAACGAACCCCAACCTTAGGGTGGCTTAGGCCTAAGCCTAACGAACCCCTTTTTGATTGATTTGAGCTTGGGCCTTATGCCCCATACTTTCCGCATTTTTTAATTTTGAGTTAGATTTTTTTCGCGGCGCAAAAGTCTAATTTGGGTAGCGACGCAAATGTCCGCGGCGCAAGTGTCCCGGCGCAAATGTCGATTTTGGCTTACGGCGCAAATGTCTGCCAATCATCTCAACGCCCAACTCATCAACAATCAAGATCGGGGCCATAACTGGCTTCAACCTAAACCGATTCAGAAAATCTTAACGCTAATCGAAAGATCTCGAAGAGTTAAAGCTAACATCAAGTTAAAGCTTTGCGATTGGAGAAGTTTCAAAAAAGTTATCCATAAACTCCCAAAACCCGGAATTTTTAAATTTTATCAAGTGTTAAGGCCATAACTTTTTTGAAACTTGTCCAATCGCAAAGCTTTAACTTAGTTAGCTTAAGCTCCTCGAGATCTTTCGATTGGCGTTAAAAATTTCTAAATCGGTTAATGTTGAAGCAAGTTAGTGCCCGATCTTGATTGGTGATGAGTTGGGTCGTTGATGACAAACTCCTACATATATCCACATAGTTTAACTGAAAATCAAATTTTTCGAAGAGTCTTGAAAAGGCACTTATATATAGATGAGGGGCTGGGTGGTGCCTTTGAAAGTGAATTGTGAGCCGACCCCCCTCCCTATCCCTAATGCTTCAAAAAAATTAACGTTATTTTTAAAATGTTGCAAATCTCAACAATTGAGCTAAAAATTCAAAATTTTTTCCGCAGCGCCTAATAAAATTCAGTCCTTTTTTTCTCATTACAGAATTGTTGATCTTTTTCAAAATTTTTTTCCAAATGAAACGACACAGACTCCAATCTCCATCGAACTCTGGTGGTGATCAGACTGATCAGATCCAAGGTAAAATGGCTTTTAACCATATGCAAATCAAAATTTGTTGGATTTTCCCTTTTTTAGGCGAATACAAACGCAGCGGCCAAATTGTGTTCCGGATGCCGAATTTCCGAGCTTTTTCTGAAGGGCGTGGGCCAAAAGAAGTACTCAATGCCCCATTCGAGTACATCAACGGATTGCCATGGAAAATAAAGATCAAACGTTGTGATGAACATGTTGGATTTTATCTGCACTGCGGAGGAGATACAACTGGTGGGTGATCTTAACTTTCTGCTCATGCTTTTAACAAAATCTGCACGCTCCAGTTAAATACATCTCAAGATGGGCAAAACCCATAGGGGGAAGGGATTTTTTGGCCAAAATTTGTGGATTGTCTGAAAATATGTTATTTGATATACTGATTACGAATTGGTCAATTGAGAGTTAATTCCGTTTTTGAGTTGAAATTTTAGAAAATTAAACTTTAGACGTTGCTTGGATTTGTCGCGCGGCTTTCCAATTCAGCGTTGTTTCGTGCAAGCAAGTTGGTGTTTGCTTTGGACAGCGAGAAGAGACGGGCGTTTTTGACGCAACAAACAATAATTGCGGCTGGTCGAAATTTGTGAAATTTGAGGTGCTCAAATAAAAATAAATGGATTTTAACTTCTTTTTTTCTTGTTTTAGCAACTGTTCGATCCAAAGAATGGCTTATACGACGAGAAGGCGGACGCCGTGACGTTCAAAGCCGAAGTGATCATAGAAAAGCCCATCGGAATGGCGTAAGTTTTCTTTTAGTTCAGACTGGCAAACCCTATTGATCAGAGGATACTCCTGATCGGTCCAATCTAAAACACTTCCCGGCCCTTTTTTCATTTTCTGAATTCAAATTTTCTTTTAGCGGAGTTTGGTATGACACCGCATTGCTGATCAATGGAAAATTGGTGAATGTGAACAAATACGTGAGTTTAAATTAAATTTAAAATGATCATTTTTATTTAAACAATTTTAGCTGTTGGCCGCTCACTCGAAATTTTTCAAAACTTTGTTTTTTGGAGAAAATGCAAAAGAAACGGCACAAATTCAAATCGACGACGTTCCGGATGCCGTCGCAAATTTTGAACGACTTATTTCAACGATCGATTCACATGGCGTAGATTTGGACGGTAAAAAGTTTGATTGAATGCTAATGGACAACTGAGCACCGGCTGATTGAGTCAACAAATTTTGGAAAAATCAAACTAAGAATTTGTGCTTACGTTAAGCTCTCTGATTGATTTAAGAAGCCAAAATTTGTCCGCTCAATGGGCCGCTAGCAATGGACGTGCAAAAATATTCTTTTAATTCAGACGAATGCGTTGAGAACGTTTTTCTGTTGGCTAATCGATTTTTGTTGGGCTCCGTCGAGAATCGATGCGTTAACTTTCTGATGACAAGAAGCAAAAAGTCGGCAATTTGCAAATACCGGTTGGCTCATCAGTACGGCGTCAATGCTATGAAGGTCCAAAAAATATATGCAAATTATAAATTAAATTTAATTCTATTTCAGAAGAAAATTTTGAAGAAAATGAGCAAAGAGAACTTTTTGATTGCCGAGAAGGAATCAGAGATCGACAAATTGGGGGCTGAAGCAAGGAAGGAACTGAGTGAACGCCGCAGGGAACTTTTCGGCACGATTGAAGACTGAAGAGACCAGAGATCATATTGATTGAAACAATTGACGTTGTTTTTGTTGTCTATGACAATGCAATTAAATTTTTCTTCCAAGGTTATGATGAGTGAATACTCTCGGCTGGATGGCACTGGATTCTGAAAAAAAATGTGAAATTAACTAATTTGCCCATCTGTCGAAGATTTATTCAAAATTTAACGCAAATTTTTGAAAAAACCGGGATTTTATAAGGGGGAATTCAGTCCGAAAATTAGAGATTCAGTCCCATGTCCCGGCCAATTCTACCCTAAATAAAGGACAAACCTTTAAAAAAAGGACCAATCCAACTCCTGTTTAAGTGTTTTCTTTTTTTCTCTAAAAAGTATCCGCATTTTGTTTTTTCGGAAATTGCGACAATGCAAATGTTTACAATAGAGACCGGCCAAATTATTCGGGATTGAAATCTCGGCTAAATCCCATCGTATACGGCTTAAAAATAGTCGGCCGGGATCCCGAAGGACCGTCAGCAAAATGGAGCCTTGATATTAGCACTATATGAAACGATAATTTTTAAATACAACTCAATCAACAAAAAAAGGGTTTCTTTATTGAAATTAGAGCCCGGACCGATCGAGATCTCGTCGAGATTTCGTACCGAACCGAGTACGAGATTTGAACTCTCGATCAGTCCTCAAGTCCGGGCTAACTGAAACGAAAAGGAGGGAAAAATTAATCGCACATGAACATCGTTGACCGATCGAGATTTCCATCGAGACTCGAAACAGCTCGAAGATTTCGAAAAATTTTTTCGATCGAGATTTTGTCTCGAAAATTTTACGAAATTTTCAATAATTATTTTAATTGCAAATTTCCAAAAGTAAATTATTATTCAATATTGCGTATCTTATTGTCGGTGCTGGACAGGTAGGGCTGCTCGGGAATTGAAATTTACCGAGACCGAGAAATGATTTTCCGAGACTTGACCCCGAGACTCTGAGACCAAGACCGAGACCCAAAAAACCCCGATACTATTCTCGAGTCGAGAATCAAGACCGAGACTCTCGTGCAGCACTAGTAAATATTTCAAAAAATATTTATTAAAATAAATTATTTAAAAAAAATTTTTTTCTTAATCACATAAAAAAACGATCGCATTAAAAATCGCCGATCGCAGATTGCCGTTCGCTTTTTTTCGGCGCGCTTCACATCCCTGCTTCATTCGTTAATTCTAATTGGCAACAATTGATTTAAGCAATTTATTGATTCATTTGGACGCTCACGGTTCAACAACAGTAAAAGTATGTGTTGATCACGAATCCGAGCTCTTTTGCAAAGTCGAACCCCGAACCCGAATTTGAACATTTTTTAAAAATTGAATTAATTTTGGCCTCAAAATCATTCAAAAGCACAAAATTACAACAAAAAGGGATCGAATTCATGCTTTTTGAACGGACTTTGAGACCAAAAGTAATTTTACGAAATTATTAAATTTGCCAAAAAACAGCGAATTCGGGTTAATGTAGGTTATATGAAAAAAAAATTTCTGAATTGCTCGGTTGTTGAATATGCAAAAAAGAAAATGCAGGAAAAAGTGGGGCAGAAACATCCGGGGCGAAACGTCCTAGGGCCGAAACGGTGGGGCCGAAACGACCCAGACTCCGTCTTTGTGCCAATTTTTATTTTTGTCCCATAATCTCGATTTTTCAAAAATCCCGGCCACGTCCAGCTCCGCTCCCATCAAAACCAAAAGAATTTTTAATTGGAAAACAAACTATGGTTTAAAATTTGCTGATTTTATTGTAAAAGGAATTCTTATTCATATGTATGACTAGATCGACGACACTAATTACAACAGAACAAATGTTAATTACATAATTATGGCGGCACTCTTTCTATAAATATTTTGGCGACATCTTTCGAATAAATTCCACTCCAATTCGTTTGTATTCGAAGTTTGAACACGCGTCTCCTCTCCATCACTCGCCGCATTAAATCAATTCGTCGTGTCTGAAAACAAAAAAAAAATTCAACCAAAATAGCATTTGTTTTTTTCTTACCCATTTTGTGGGTTTATTTCAGGTTCCGCAAATGCATTCAGCAGAATGTCCACAATTTCGGCATTTCCTTTCTCAATGGCCAACTCAATTGCTGTTCTGCCTTAAAAATTGGATATTTTCTATTAAAAACAATTCACAATATTTTTTTTTTCCGAAGCCCCCCCCTCTAATCATCGTATTTTATGAATGAATGTAGCAAAATGTGCCCTTGCCTTCATCGTCCGTCCGGTCAGTACGCGCACCCATCAACAGCAAATATTGCACAACGTCGGGCCGCAGAGATCCTTCAAGTGGAGACCAATCCTGACAAAATCAGTCCCTATTCCGAGTCGTATTCCTCTGCAAAAAATTTTTGAAAAAAAAACTCAAAATCGTCCGTTGAGCCGAGTCGTATCTCTATGCTGTAAATGGAACAGCGAAGTTCCAGTGGAATCAATAAAATGTATTCTATTTTTATTAAATAATCTCAAAANTAATGAAATTCGAATCAAAAATTGCCAATTAGGATGATCCGGCAAATGGGGGACCGATATGATTAACTGATCAATTAATTAATATAATTTGCATACGAATTGCGAATTCGAACAAATTTTTATCTTCCGATATTGATACAACACTTTCAGCTGTGCAAAAGCGATAAACTTTCAATTCACACATGGCACATATTCAAAATTGCACAGTTAAATCATGGCCAACTCGCGCATGGTAAAATTTAAAAAGAATATAAAAAAGGAGGAGGAAATTAATATATCGGGAAATTTGCCAATAATCATATTCCTTAGATTTTAATTTTAAAAACTAATAAAAAAAGCAAATTATAAAAGTGGAAAAAGTTTTTGAAAATTTTTTNTTTGTATAAATTTTAATTAATCTTTTTTTTCNNCCAATCGTTTTTGTTGTGATTAAATTCAAGAACGCTAAGATCATCAGGCGGAACATTTGTTGAGAAGACACGTTGGTACAATGGCTAAAACATTTGCTGGAAAAAATACTTAAAATAATTAAATGAATTAAAAATATTCTTTTTAATTTTTTAAACTAATTTTTTAATTA
>JAIXHY010000061.1:73050-146695 GCA_020449905.1 Globodera pallida
TGGCCGAATTTTTTCCCGGGAAAATGCCCGCGAGTTTTGCTCAACCCTCAAAAGAATGAATATTTGTTGTGTATATGGTAGGCTAGAAGGATGTGAAAGGAAAATGGTGGGGGGGGGGTGGAATGAGTCCCAAAAGTTGAGAAAAATTATTTTCTTTGGATTCCGGTAATTGGGGCCGTTGTTTTTGTGCCGGGGGGGGGGGGTGGGGGATTCGGGTAAATAAACAAATAATGCCATTTTGGTGGGGGTGGGTAATATCGCCTATCAGTTTTGTCGCCAAGGGCAGCGCATTTGTTGCCAAGGCAGCGCAGGCCAATGCCAATTGTTAACGTAACGCGGGTTGGCGGCGGTTCCTGGCAGATTTTGTGCCAATAAAAGCAATTACACTGAACCCGTAAATGCCCAACTTCTTCACATAAACAAAACCACCGACCTCAATTTGCCATGGCAATCCGTTGATGGACCGTGTCACTGGACACAAGCCCCCTGATGGTCCCCCGCCCAATCCCCGGCGGCCGGACACGCCTTTTAACAAATAAAATTGTGTAAAAATATATTATTTGGTGCACTGAGTTACGAATTCGTCAATAGAAAATAAAAATTGAGAATTTAAAGCGGTTTTTGAATCGGTTGAAATTTTTAAATTATTAAGGAAAAAGATTCAAACCCCCGGTTTAAATTCTCAATTTTTATTTTCGCACCCCCATATTTTTTCTTGCACAAAAATACCCTTAAAGATTTAAGTTTTCAAGCATTTTTGATATTTCTAAAAAAAGACTCAATTTTTCTTTAGGATTTTTTTACTTTCAAGAAACGGTGCGAATATCTGATTCATCATTTTCCATGTAAAACAACAAATTTTAAATATTTCCGTTTTTTTAAATAAATTTCCGCCCATCCCTGCAATGGACTCACCCAATGTCTTTGTCGCATTGTTGATGATATGCCAAAGGTTAGGTGAGCTTTTGCCAAAATTACACTACTTCATTGAATCAACAAATTGCCCTGGTGTTGGAAAACGATTTTGATGAATAAAATTTTATTGTACAATTGAATTTGCATAATTTTGTTAATCAAAATGTGAATTGTTTTAAATCAATCAATCAATATGATCGATCTCTTCTGTTCAATGTTCATTCTGTGCCGAAAAGTTCCTTGTGGCGTTCACTCAATTCCTTCATTGCTTCAGCCCCCAATTTAATGTTTTCCGAATAATTGTCCACGTAATTCTCCGCGCCAATCAAAAAGTCCTGCTCGGTCATCTCCTTCAAAATTAGCTCCTGAAATGGAATTAAATGTTTTATTTATTTATTTTACATATTTTGAACCTTCATGCCAATAATGCCGCACTGATGGGCCAATCGAAATTTGAAAATGGCCGACTTTTTGCTCTTTTTCAACAAAAACTCAACGCAACGCTTCTCAGCGGAAGCCAACAAAAAACGATTTGCCAACAGAAAAACGTCCTCCACACATTCATCTAAATATTTGGCAATTTCAATTGTGGATTTTAAAAATGGTTTGATTTAACAATTATTTGTTAAAAATTACGATCAAAAAACAGACCAAAACAATTAAGCGTCGGCTTCTTCACCCCCCCCCCTTCCAAAAAATGGGAGTTGTTTTTTAAAACAATATTAAATGGAAATAAAATAGCAATACAATTTCTGTACCGTCCAAATCCACGTTTAAAGGGTCCATTGTGGAAATGAGTCGTTCAAAATTAGTGACGGCATTCGGAACTTCGTCAATTTGAACTTTTGGCATTTCTTCGGCGTTTTGTCCAAAAAACAAAGTTCGGAAAAATGTTGAATAAGCAGCCAACATCTAAAATGATAATTAATTAATAATATTTATTTTTTTCAAATTTAATTTAAACTCACATATTTGTTCACGTGCACCAATTCGCCATTGACCAACAAAGTATCTTCGGGGCGTACACCGCTACATAAAATTAAGTTTGATTTAATGGGCGGAGTCAAATCAAGTTTGATTGAAAGATCGTAACTTTTTTGTTAGCTAATCAATGGCACTACAGTATGTCTGTAGATGTTAACGACCAGGCTAACTTTTAATGAAACAAATAAAAAAAGCGGAAAATATGGATCATACGGGCCAGACTCAAAATCGAACAAATTATATATCAATCGACTCCGCTCGGTCTGTAATATAAGAATCCGAAAAAAAAAATTTTGGGCAACCATTCCCTGAAGAGTTACAGACTCGGAACTGAAGTGTCTTTTGACTGGGGACTCAGTTGTCCACTGATTAAAAAATGAGTAAAATCACTCATATAGGCTTTAAAAATTACTGTCTGTCGATAGAAAATCAAAATTGAGCATTTAAAGAGGTTTTTGAACCGGTTGAAATTTTTGAAAATTAAGCAAAAAACGACTTAAGTAACCCAAAGGTCGATAGGGGAAAAGTTAGACAGTAAAAATCACTCATATAGGCTTTAAAAATTACTGTCTGTCGATAGAAAATCAAAATTGAGAATTTAAACCCGTTTTTGAACCGGTTTAAATTTCGAAATTTAAAGAAAAAACGACTTTTAAGTAAACCAGAGGCCGATAGGTGAAAAGTTAGACAGTAAGGTGGAAAATAGCAGCCAAAGTACCGCACACTCGACTACGGCGGCCAGTAGGTGGGGCGAGACTCCGGGCTCCGGAAGAAGTCCGCGCGTGACCCGGCTGGGGGTCTCGCGCGCGCCCGCTTCGCGGGTCCCCGCGCGCTCGCCCCCCAGTGGCGCTCGTCAGACTTCTTCCTCCGCCCTCCGTCTCGCCCCACTACTTGCTCCGTCTCCGCATGCTCGCTGTTGGCGGGCCGTTACACGACCTTTCATTAATCCGCTTTTGTTACTCAAAAGTCGTTTTTTCTTTAATTTTAAAAATTTTAAACCGGTTCAAAAACTGTTTTAAATTCTCAATTTTGATTTTCTATCAACTAATTCCTAATTTTGAAAGCCAATATGAGTGATTTTTCCCATTTTTTAATCAGTGGACAACTGAGTCCCCAGTCAAAAGACACTTCAGTCCCGGGTCTGTAACTCTTCAGGGAATGGTTGCCCAAAATTTTTTTTTCGGATTCTTACATTGCAGACCGAGAGGAGTCGAATGATATATAATTTGTTCCGTTTTGCCTCTGGCCCGTATGATCCATATTTACCAAAAAAGCTTTTCAATTGCTTAGAAATGAAAAGTGAATTTACGCATTTAATAAACAAAACAAAACTTACGGCATTCCGTTGGGCTCTTCCACGACCACTTCAGCTTTGAACGTCACGGCGTCTTGCTTCTCATCGTAAAAGCCATTCTTCAAGTCCATTAATTCCTGTAAAATAAAATGAATATTTAAAAATATATTAAATTTTAATTCGTTCACCTCAAATTTGATAAATTCCAGGCAGCCCCAACTACAACAATTGGCTGTGTAAACGTTAAATCGGTCCAGGTTTCCTCGCTTCATAAGGCATTCACCGCTTTTCTTGCAAGAAACAACGCCGCATTGAGCTGCCGCACGACAAGTCCAGGCCATGTCTTAATAATAATTATTATCAGGGCTAATAAGACTTGATTTTTTCATGGTAAAATTATCAGTCGAAATATTTCACCTTTTTTTTAATTGAAAAATTCTATTTTGAATTATTTAAAATGCTTGTGCAAAAAAGATTAATTTTATGGGGGGGGGGGTGCATTTTTGGGCAAAGAGAAATAATTTTCGAGCCTATTTTAGACGCAAAAATTCCAAAATAGGGGTGTTAGGTCCTGATAGCCTTGCTAAAACAAGAAAATTTCCGACTAAAGCATGTTTTTCTTGCATACTCGCCAGAACAAAGCTGCAGAAAAAATAGGCAAAACCCTAAAAATCTTAGACCTATTATTATTATTGGATTTATTTAAAAGCATAATTTTCCCGGCGTTCACAAATTAAAATGGCCGACCAGTTTCATCACCATCGCAATGCAGGAAAATGCCAACATGAGCATCCAAGTGTTCGATTGAGATTCGCCATGGCAACCCGTTGATGTACACGGCCGTGTCACTGAGTACTTCCTTCGACCCTTGGGCTCCCTGAAAATGCGTCAGTGCTTATTTAACTCATGTAAAACATGTTTCTGAAGGTTTTTGGTGTCGAAGGATCCGATTTTGACCTCTGTTTCAACCAATTCCGAAAATTCATACTTTCGAATGATTTTGACACCAAAAATATTTTTTTAATTTGGAATTTTTGAAAAATTGTTCGAATTCGGTTCGGGTTTCCAAATCGGTAGAAATGGATGTTAGAATCGGAGTCTACGCCCCTTCCCATAGAAACACTTTGTTCTCGATTTTTAATAATCACTGACGCATTTTCCGCACGCCGGCCCGGGTCCAGCAGAAAATTCTTTGAATTTTGACACCCGCAACACAATTTGGCCTCTGCGTTTGTACTTATTGTCTGCAATGAGAAAAACCGATTAAATTTTGATTAAAATCGTTGAAAATGCCATTTTACCTTTGGCCTGCTGATCACCACCAGTGTTTGACGAAGATTGACTTTTTGATGGTTCCATTTTGTACGCAGTTTTGTTGAGTGAATGCGTTAAAAGACAATTTTGAAAAAAGACTAACAAATTCTGTCAAATTGCAAAATATAGTAACGGATGGAATAAATCAAATAAATTTTTGTTTGAAAAAGCTCCTCAAAACCATCAAATTTATCAATTAATTTTTGAATCGGTTGATCATTTCCAAAAAATGCTTGTCTGAAGTTCAATTAACCAAAAAGTCGCTTGTGCCTTGGGGGGCTCGGATTCTATGCTTTATCCATTTTTTTTTGGTAAACATATTATAATGACAGGAAGAAGTGTCCCGGCTTCCAATCTCTACCAAAAATGATCAGTTCTGGGCAAAAATGTACTCCTAAAAGTCGAAAATTTTTTAATAAATTTGAAATTTATTTCTGACAAACTTACAGCCCGAATTTGAGCTTTATGGGAACTATTTAGTCGAGACCGGCAACTCAGACCAAACAACATTTCGTGCTGGGTCGTTTCCTAAATTCCGCCACATATATTTTATGAAGTAGTTTTAGCCATCATAACTTTATTCACACCGCACTAAATCAGTTAAACCTTATACCATTGGGAAGCTCTAAATGAGTAAAAAGAGTATTACAGCAAAGTCGAAGTGGTTTAATAAGTTTCAAAAAAGTTATAATGTAAAATTGCCAAAAATCGGGCTTTTTCGTAGTTTTCTGATCATAACTTTTTTAAACTTTGGTTTACAGCTTAGTTTTATTTTACAAACAGCTTTCTATGCATATAGAGCTTCCCAATGGTATAAGGTTTACCTGATTTAGTGCGGTGTGAATAAAGTTATGATGGCTAAAACTACTTCATAAAATATATGTGGCGGAATTTAGGAAACGACCTAGCACCCAAAATTTTTGGGTTTTTTTGGTTTTTGGAATATTTTACAAAAATTGGCAATCTTTGATAAGAAATTTGAAGCAAAAATTCAGAAAGACAAAAATTCTTTGTTTTTGCGCGCATTTTAATTAAAAAATATTTTTAAAAAATTTTTATTATTGGAGGAAAGCGTATGTGAATAAAGGAAAAACAATAAATAAATGCTTGCACTCACTAGGCCATAATTACTTGGGGAATTCTTTAAAAAAGATTGAAAATTTTCACTCGATGTCATCTTTAGGGGTGTAAAATCAACTGGACGACGACCAAAAATTTTGTACAAATTTTTTTGGGTTAAGTTCCATTCGGGACCAAAACCAAAAAAACATTTGGTCAAATGTTTTGTACAAAAACTCAAAAGACAAATACAAAATAAAGAATTTATAATTAAAACACCCCTTCAGGGCCGTATCTAGAGCAACTTTTCGGGTGGGGAAAGCCAAAAAAAATTGGTTCTTAAGGGTGCATTTTCTGTTTTTATTGCATTTTTCTTAAGCAATTTTTTCCAAAAAATTAAGTTCAATTTTCAGTAAATTTTTCAGAATTTTTAATATTTTTGTTGAAATTTCTTAAAATTTCGTAAATTTTGTCGGCGGCGCCAAAATGATATTGTGGGCGCCAAAAGCAAAACTTTTGCTCTCACAATTCTGGGTCAATAAAACATTTAAATTTATGAGAATAAAGTGAGAGTAAGTTTAATAATTCTGTAATTAAAATGAAGATTTTGAAATTTTTGAGAAATTTCATTTAACGCTGTTTATAACTTTCGGGGGAGAACGACTGTTCCTAAGGAAGCAGCGACAAAAAATGACAGCCTACGATGTGCGACAAATTCAATCGATGGCATTGACCAATCAATAAACAAAGTGCCCAAGTAAACATGAGAAATGAAATTCAAAGAGACAGCGAAGAACAAAGAAACAGAGAGAAATGAGTAAAAAGGCGACGGTTATTCGCCACGGGGGAAAATGTTGATCATAGCTCACATTTAGGAAATGGCCCAAATTATATACCAATCGACTCCACTCTAAACGAATCTGCAAATTTTTGCGCGGACTCAACTATGAAGAAAGTTATGGTCCCTCAAAGTTGGCCAAAAACCATAGGGGGGACCCTTTGTCAGATGGCCGCCGATGCGCGACAAATTCAGTCGATGGCATCAACCAATCGACAAACTTTGTCCAAGTAAAATCAGAGAGATAGCGAAGAACAAAGAAACAGAGAAAAATGAGTAAAAAGGCGACGGTTTATCCTGGAAAGATCAGTTGAGTTGGCCGTAAAAGTTGCAAAATTGGACAATTCGCCAAAGGAACGCAGACGTTTCACCGACAAATTGGAGGGGATATTTGGCCGAATGGCACCATTTTACCCTTAAAAATAAACCGAACATTCACCGATTAATTAAATTAGGCAGCAAACGGAAATTTTTTCTTTAAAAAAATTATTTTAATTAAATCGGGTTGCCACTCAAAACTAGAGCCCGGTCGAGACGAGAATCTCGTCTCGAGATCTCGAAAAATCTCGACTCGAGATCTCGCTCGACTAAAAATGAGCTTCACGAGATTTTTCGAGACCCGAATTTTTTCGAGATCTTGACTCGAGATTCTCGAGCCCAAAAATTTGTCATGAAAACAGTGCTTTTCTTAACAAAGATTACCATTTTTGTAAAATTTTCTTGGCGGCGCCTATCGGCACCGACGACCCCTCCCCGCTCTCACCCCGAAAAGTGAATAAAATGTTCAAAAACTGTATTTTTGAAAAATTTCTTAACAAAATGTTTAAAAAATTCAAACAATTTTCTCGCCAACGCCGTCGGCTCTTTCACACTCCACTATGGGCCAAGCCCAGCAGCAGACAAAATTAGTCGAAACACCAAAATTTACGCAATTTTACCACTAAGTCAAAAAAATAATCATGCGCCGTACAGTATATGGTCAGACACTATATCCCCCCCTCCCATTGCCCCCCCCCCCATTGAATGTCTTTTTCGAGACCTTGTAACACAGGCTAACACTTATATTTCGTGACTAAATTTTGCAGACATGCTTGTAATGCTCTCTTTTACTCTTACCAAAATTTGGTGGAGTTTGAATAATTTTGAAAAAAAATTTATATTTTTCATAAAAATCTCGAATCGCGACTGTTTCGGCTCGAGATTTTTCGAGACCCGAGATTTTTTCGAGAATCTCGTCTCGAGTCTCGCTCGAAGCTCAAGTCCGGGCTCTACTCAAAACCCCCGGAGGGGTTGTCTGCACGTTTTGCCTGTCTGACTCGTGCATTGCACAATATGCGATAATATACAGTTGAAAGGCTTGTTTGATTATGATCAGTGATCTGGGATTTGTGAACAATTTGTTCAAAGCATCCAATCCATCATCTTCTTTCTGCTGGTAGCATCTTATTTACCATAGAAAAGATGCATTTGAATTCGTTAAGATTTTTTTCATCGGGACCGCAATTCCACATCATTGCCAAAAAAATCGACGAGTTTTAATGAAATAAAATGTTTTGATCGAATTTCTCCCGCCTTCATTCCGTGCCGAACACTTTTTTGTGGCATTCTTCCAGTTCCGCCACTGCTTCAGCCCCCATTTTGTTGAGTTCGGACATATTTTTGATGTAAACCCCGGAAATTGAAAAGTCTTCCTTGGACATATTGTTCAAAATTTTCTGCTAAAATTTATCGAATTAAATTTATTAAAAATTGCATTTTGGACCTTCATGCCAATAATGCCGCACTGGTGTGCCAATCGGAATTTGTAAATGGCCGACTTATCGCTCATCGTCAACAAAAACTCAACGCAACGCTTTTCAACGGGGCACAACAAAAATTGATTGGCTAACAGCAAAACGCGCTCCACACATTCATCTTAATTTTATTTGGAAATCTCTCAATTTTATTTTTTTAAAACAATTAGTTGTGTCAAAAAACAGCCAAAACCAATTGAGCGTCGGCTGACTGATTGTCTGTCACACACCCATTTTTATACCGTATTTCCTAATATAGACCCTTGGCCCAAGGGCCTTGGGGTCTCTATTTCGCCCCCACCCAAAAGGAGGCTAATTTTAAAACAATATTAAACGGAAAATAAAATAGCAATACAATTTTTGTACCGTCCAAATCCACGTTCAAAGGGTCCATTGTGGAAATGAGTAGTTCAAAATTTGCGACGGCATCCGGAACTTCGTCAATTTGAACTTTTGGCATTTCTTCGGCGTTTTGTCCAAAAAACAAAGTTCGGAAAAAGGTTGATTAACCAGCCAACAGCTAAAATACTAATTAAAGATAATTATATTTCATTAATTTAAACTCACATATTTGTTCACGTTCACCAATTCGCCATTGACAATCAAAGCATCTTCGGGGCGTAAACCGCTATATAAAATGAATTTGGATTAATTAAGTTTAACAATTAAAAATTGCTTAGCCACTGATGCTGACGCCGAGTTATTGGATCAGTGAATTTACGCATTTATATAAACAAAACAAAAGTTACGGCTTTCCGTTGGGCTCTTCCGCTACTACTTCGGCTTTGAACGTCACAGAGTCCTCCTTCTCGTCGTATAAGCCATTCTTCGAGTCCATTAGTTCCTGCAAAATAAAAGAAATATTTAAAAATATATTTATTCATTTTAATTCATTCACCTCGAATTTAATAAATTGATTCCAGCCCCAATGTTGTTCGGCAGTGTAAATGTCAAAGATGTCCAGACGGCCTCGCTTCCTAAGGCAATCGCCGCTTTTTGTGCAAGAAACAACGCTGAATTGTAAAGCCGCACGACAACTCCAGGCCGCGTCTTGAAAGTATTTATTATGACTTATTAGAGGGTCCCGCGTTCACAAATCGCCCACCCGTTTCATCGCCATAGCATTTCAGGAAAAGGCCAACGTAATCATCCAAATGTGAGATCTTGATTCGCCATGGCAATCCGTTGATGTACTCGACCGGGGCACTGAACACTTTCTTTGACCCACGCCCCTTAGAAAATTCTTTAAAATTTGGCATCCGCAACACAATTTGACCACTGCGTTTGTACTTGTTGTCTTGAAGAAGAAAACCCAATTAGAGTTTTTGATTAAATTTGTTGAAATTGCCTTTTACCTTTGGTCTGACCACCACCGATGTTTGACGAAGATTGGCTTTTGGATGGTTCCATGGTGAATATGTTAGACAATCTTGAAAAAATACAACAAATTCTGTCAAATGAGCAAAATATAGTAACGGATGGAATAACGAATAGCTGCAAATAAATTTCTGAATAAATTTAAAAAAGCTCGTCAAAACCATCAATTTATTGAATATTTATCTGTTGATCATTTCCAATAAAATGCATTGTCTAAGCCGAAGTTTCGCCCAGGCCCTGGGGAGCTCGGATTCTATGCTTATTTATTTTTTTTGCTAAACATATTATAATGTGACAAAAAAAGTACCCCTTTTTAATAAATTTTCAAATTTATTTTTGACAAACTTACACCCCTAATTTGGGACTTTTTGGACCTATTTGGCTATTTTAGTGCCTATTTTGAGAAACAATAGAACAACTATTTTGGGATTATTATTATTATCGAATAAAAGACAAATACAAAATAAAGAATTTTTAATTTTTATTTAAGATTTGTCGGCGCCAAAATGATATTATGGGCGCCAAAAGCAAAAACTTTTGCAGTTCTTTCTCACAATTCTGGGTCAATAAAACATTCAAATTTATGAGAATAAAATGAGATTAATTACAACAAAAAAGTGAATGTTCCCATCCCCCGTTTTTTGGGGTCAACATTTGCCCCCTAATAGTAAGTAACGACCATTCAAAAACCATAAATAATCCTAATTCATAACGATTAAATATTCTTTTAAATTTTGTCATTTTTTGAAAGCTTGAGAATTTTAAGCGTAAAATTCTTTGTTTTGTATTGATTTTTTCGTGGATAAATAATTTAATTAAAACCGAGTTTATCAGTAGGGCTTGGGTCTTTAAATCTTTAGGGATGCATTTATTTTCCGCGTTAATAGACTCCCATTTTAAGTATATTTTGGAATTTCCGGATTCTAATGAAAAGATGTGGTGTCTGATCAACCAAAATTGGTCTCCAAGGCAAATTGGTCACAAGGATATTTTCAAGTTTTTCGTTCTAACTTTTTTCAAACAACTCTAAAAGCTTAGCTTCAAAAAGCTTCTTCAGACTAAATGCTGTAAAATGGTAATAAATTCTTCGTATTCTGTAGGACTTTCAAAAATGTTGTAAGCTGAAAACTGGTTCGCTTCCAAGTAAACTCGCGTCCCTTTGCGCTAACTTTGGTTATACTAAGCCTAATTAGTTGCAATTAGTATCAATCAAAAGAGCTCTTCGAAGCTTTTAGAATTGTTTGAAAAAAGTTAGAACGAAACTCGAAATATCCTGGTGACCAATTTTCCGAAACCCTCGGTGACCGCTTTACCGGGACCAGGGCTGGACGTAATTACGCTTACGCTTACGCCGATTACGCCAATTACGCCGTTTTTGAGCGGCGTAATTACATATTACGCTTACGCCGTAACTGGCATTTTTGCGTAATTTTTGCGTAACTAGTGAAAAAAATGTAGCGGACAAGCTTTTTTTGTTTTGTTACAAAGTCAGGAAAATTTTACTGGTCCCGGTAAGTCCCGGTTTTTCCAAAAAGGCCTGGTCCCTTGCAACCCTAGTTTATAGCTCAAATAAATAATGCCCAAATTGACGCCTGCTAATTGGTGGTATTATTTAAGAATCAATAAAAATTTTTTTTAAAAAATTGGATTTTTGTTTTAACCAGTTACGCTTACGCTTACGCCGATTACGCCAATTACGCCGTTTTTAAGCGGCGTAATTACGTATTACGCTTACGGCGTAACTGGCATTTCTAAAAAAATTACGCTTACGCGTTACGCGGCCTCGGGGACCGGTTACGTCCAGCCCTGACCGGGACTCCTTTTTAGTCCCTATAAATCCCTATTTCGGCCTTTTTGAGAGTAAATCACTATTTCGCCGTTTTTGCGTTTTTAGTCTCTATTTTGGCACTTTTTTCCAAAATTTTATGAAAAAAATGCAGGCATTTTCCGAAAATTTCATAAGAAAAACGCAAAAAATAAATATCGGTCATACGGCCCAAAGCTAAAATAGAACAAAACATATACCAATCGACTCCTTTCGGTCTACACTGTAAGAATCCGAAAAAAAAATCATTCCCTGAAGAGTTACAGACCCGGGACTGACAAAAGTTGAGAAAAACATTCCTTTCTTTGGATTCCGGGCTGTTGTTTTTGTGTCACTTTTAGCTTATTTTCATAACATAAATATTAAGACTTTCTTTTACAAAATTACCAAAAAATTTGCGAATAAAACTAATTGACATAAATAAAATCGGTTCTGTAGAACAAATTTTAGATTATTATTAGCCAATGGACGATGATATTTATGACGAATATGCAATTATTGAAGAAAAAACAATTGAAATGACAAATTATGATCGGGATTTTACTTTCGGTGATCTGACTACGTTTGCGGCATTGTAATATAATTTGTTATTTTCTTAAAAATAAACCATTTTCATTATTTAAATCTTTGTAGGGAGTTTGTGAGATATTCAACAACAGAAATGACGATCACGGACATCGGCAACGCTTCACAATCGGCAAATGCTGAGCCATTGGCACAAATTGTTTTTTGGCAATGGAATCGGGGAACTCCGGAGATAGAAAAAGTAATAAGCAATAATCTTTTCATTAGTCTAAAAACCACAAAATTTCCCATTTTTTGCTCCACATTTCAGAAAATGCTGCTTAACACTGGCGGAACTATTTATTCGGGGACGATAAACTCTGAGAGTTCCGTTATTGTCAGAATCCTCAAAAAACGGGCACTGAATGAGACGTATGCTTATGCATTTCGTTTATTTTTATATTTCGTAGTAAACTTAAAAATCGAAGAAAATATATTTTGTTGGTTAGCATTTTTTGATATTTGTCCAATCACAAAGCTTTATCTTATTAATAGCTTCAGCCCGTCGAGAGCTTTTGAATGGCTTTAAGAATGTATGAATTTCAATGGGAGCCCTGTTTTATACTCTCTTTAATTGGGTTTTTTTTTTTGGATAACACTTCTAATAAAGAATTTTTTATGTCAAGATTAAATTTTTTTGGTGTTTTCTAGTCCATGCCCTCCGATCTGTTCTCCAAAGGACGATTTGAGCGTGCAAATCGGCAACCAACAGATTACGGTGTCCGCCCATTGGTTGTTGTCCGACTCGCCGGTGGTCAATCGGATGCTCAGCGTGGAAATGAAGGAGAAGCGGGAGCGTACGCTCAATTTGGATGGCTTGGGCATCGAGATGGAGCAGTTCAAGACCTTTTTGGAAGCAATTTCAAGGCCGGCTCTTCGCAATCGAACTCTCCCAAATCGTGAATATATTTTATTCATTTTTCATTTAAAATAAAATATCATTTCCAAAATAAACATTTTTTTATACTCTTTCAGCTAAAAATGTAGTGAACCTGCTCAAGTTGGCCGACTACTTTCAAGTGGATTGGCTGAAGGAACAATGCGAGGCCCATCTGATTCATCCGGCAATCGAACGTTTTCAATTAATTGAACGCTATCGACTCAACAAATTGAAGGTGTCTTTGGAGAATATTATTCTAATTTTATTCTATTTTTTTGAATTTAGCATAATTTTATGCGACGTTTTAATTGCACCAATTTGCGTGAGTTTTCAAAGCAAACCTCGGCCAATTGATGGCGGACGGGTTTATCAGCAAAGAATTGTTGTCGGAGCTGATCCTTCGACTGTTAGAAGTTGTTCAGTAATGTGGCAGAAAATGGCAATCGACGATCGAGTTTTATAAGATAATTTTTTGAAGTTGGATATTTTGGTTGACTTCTTTTTATAAATTATTATACTGTAATCCACATTGAAAGCTTGAATATAATGCATTGAATATTAAGCTAGAATGTTAGTTTTCTTCCTTTAAATGTTGGCATAACCCTATTATATGCCAGCCCTATTTCACGTTTTTTAGTCCCTAAAAATCCGGGCCCTAGTATATTGAATGATTTGAACCCCAAAATTAATTTGTGAAATTTTTTGAATTTTCGAAAAAAAAGCGAGTTGATTAAAAAGCGAGTTGGTGAAAACGAGTTGAATACTCGTCGCATGAGTCAGACAAAGGCTAGACTTATTAAATTTGATACGCGGCACCCCCCCCCCCCCCCCCTCGAGCACTTTTACCGAAAAAGTTGCCGACGAATGGAATAAAACGCAACGTTTAAAAATTTCAATTTTTAGGCATCATAAATAGATGCTACCAGCATAATTAACGATTTATTTGTAAGGGTAAAATGGGGCAATTCGGTCAAATATCCCCTCCAGCATTAGTTGGTGAAATGTCTGAATTTGCCGTTCCTTCGCTAAATCATAGAAGAGAATCGCCTTATGGCCCCAACTTTTTGCTGATTGTTGACAGGGCTGTGTCGAAACAAAAAAAGTCGAAATCGAAATCGGAAGTAAAATTTCCGACTAAAAACATATTTCCTTTCTCACAATTCTGGGTCAACATTTTGCTTAAAGCAAATAAAACATTCAAATTTATGAGAATAAAATGAGATTAATTCCCAAAAAAGAGAACAATTTGAAAAAGTTTAATATTCTGTAATGGAAGCGCAGAGATGCAGAGGCAGACAGTGACTATTTCTTGGCACACAAAAATTGGTGGCGATTAAAATGGATAATACTTTTTGAGGGATATTGAAGAGCTTAGCTTTCACAAATTAAAATCGCCCACCCGTTTCATCGCCAATACACTTCACATAAAGGCCAACGTGCGCATCACAACGATTGATCATGATTTTCCACGGCAACCCGTTGATGTACACGACCGGGGCACTGAGCACATACTTTGGCCCACGTCCTTCAGAAAATTCCTTGAATTTTTGCATCCGAAACACAATTTGGCCTCTGCGTTTGTACTTATTGCCTGCAAGAAGAAATTTGTAGAAAAAATAAACACAGAAAATATATGACCTTTGGCCTGCTGATCACCGCCGGTGTTCGACGTACATTCAGATTGTGCCGGGTCCATTGTTTTTATTTTCGGTGTGTTGCTAATACAATATTTATTGATAATATGACCCAATAAAAAAACTGCAAAAGCCCCAGGGATTAAACAATTCAAATTCGCTTGATTCTTACACATGGATGAAAACTTGAGATTTTTTCTGTTTGCCCGGTTAAAGTCAAGGCTGAATCCCCCCGGAGAAATGCCCGCGAGTTTCGCCCAACCCCTGGGCCAGTGGGGTCTGGCCGGTTGAGTCTGGAGGACGGTTTAGCATGAAAAGGGTATTTAGCTTAAGCTGAGCTTCCTGCTGGCTTATCTTAATAATATTTTATTCATTTTTTGCCAACTTTTTTATTTTTAGCCAGAAATGTTGATGAGGAGGGAAGGGGGGGGGGCCCACTTCATTATGCATTGAACATCCAGAAAATGTTCTGTGGACAAGGAACGAAGGCTCTCTGATGGATGTGATGGTTTATGGCAGTCGTTAGAGGGCGAACTGCGAAAGAATGATACCATCCCAATCCAATCTTCCCCGTATAAACATCCATCAACCCGCCGGTGGCGATCGCAATGCCCCGCCTCGTCTCGTCTTCCCCTCTTTTCACCCCTCCTTTTCGTGCCCCCCCCCAGTGTCCAGATGGAGCGATTAATTCATAAATCACATAAAGCCAACAAAGAGAAATTAAGCACACTATTTCTTTTTTTACAATAAATTAAGTAAAAAAAGTTTTGGCACCATATTTCTCCACCCCCCCCCCCCCCCCTTCTCCATAGGGCCCAATTTTTGGCCCTAATTTTTCCGGTCAGCTTTATGGCACACAATTACCAATATTTCGCCCAATTTTCCGGCGCCCAATTATCCGAGACTCACTCCCCCCCCCCCACCCTTTTCGGCTTCTTTTTTCATTTGTCAGAGATGTGAGATGGTGGAGGTGAAGGGGTGGCTGGGGCTATCAATTAGCGAATTAGTCATCACCACCGGACCGACCGGCGACCGGCCACTTTCTTCTTCCTCCAAAATTTGTTCATCGAGAGGGAAATGAGAATTAATTGTTTTGTTGAGTTTGTATTTATGGGTTGGGTTGGGGTGTGTTGAATTGCCAATGTGTGTAAAGAAAGAAAGATCAGTGATCAAATCAAGGGGTTACCTAATTACATTTTTGGGGGCTTTCGGCATCGTGAGTGAGGGGATGTTCATTTGATATGAAGGTGTGTTATAATTAATCTGTATAAATATAACCTTTTCTCTGCTTGATGTCAGATTTATGTGATTGGACCGAACATCTCGAAAAAAAATTTTATCGATCGAGCAGATGTGCATGCATTAGGTCGAGTCAATTACCAATAAACAAATATTTTTTATTAAAAAAAAATTTATCTTCTTGAAAGTAGCCACCCAATAAATCGAGCTGCTTTTACCGCATTGTTGACGATATGCCTAATTTGTAAGATTGGATGACTTTAGAGCCAAAAAATTTCATTGAGACGCAACCAAAATTCTGTTTTCTGTTCTGGTTTTTGTTTTTTTGCGACGACAGCATCTTGGAAAAGCCACCAATGCCCCTCCCAATAAGAGTAAGAACGCGGGATAGTTTTTACAACTAATAAAAATGTTGTGCAGATACTTCCTGGACTCTTTGTTGGCGGACTACGGTAATTTGATTTGAACGTTCTTAAGCTTTATCGAGGCAACTGCAAAGGATTTACAAGCCCATAGCCCTTAACCCGTACTTCTTTGAGCTAACAAGGGTTTTCTATGAGTTTTATGGGGTTTTATCGGTGACTCGCACCCGTATTTTTTGATCAAGACACTAATGAGTTAATTATAGTTTTAAACAAATGCTTCCTTTTAAAACAACAAATATGCTGAAACAACGTTCATTCCATTCTAAAACATTGTGTCTTCATTAAGCTGCTGAAAAATTCGATCACATTCTCCCGATCAACCGGTTGCTGCAGTTTCGGATCAACTGCCTCCAGTTCAAACTCAGCCCAGCGCTGCTCGTCCCATTCAATCGGACCCCGCCTCAGCAAACACGCCGATTGATTGTTGTCAATGCGTCGAAGTGTCAGTCGCTCTTGAGTTGTGCTATTCTCGAGCTCGAATGGCTCATGGACGGCTAGCAGCCGAATGATGTAGCTGACCGGTGAAGACGCCTCGAGAAAATGCTAAAAATTGGAGAAAATCGTTATAAGGCTTCAAATTCCGATTGGCAGACCAGTGCGGCATTATTGGCACGAAAGTACAAAGTTCAATTTTTTTAAAATAAAATTTAATTCGATCAATTTCAGAAGACAATTTTGGCGGAGATGACCGAGGAGGACTTTTTGATTGCCGGGGAGAATTACATGGACAATTATTCGGAAAACACCAAATTGGGGGTTGAAGCAATGAAGGAATTGAGTGAACGTCATGGGGAACTTTTCGGCACAGAATGAACAGTGAACAGAAGAGATCGATCATATTGATTGATTTAAAACAATTCTTGCTTATCAAATTTTTATTTTTTTCATTGAACTCGTCATTTCTTTTGTCTTTTATGACCATATTGGTTAACAAAAACAATAAAATTTAAAAAATATATATCTCTTCGGCTTACGAAAAAAAATCTCAAATAAAATTTATTTAACGAAAAAAATGGTTGGACACTAAATGAGAATATTAACAAAAGCGACGCTTAAATAAAAATGAAATTCGTAAAATTGAAGTACATCAAAATTTGTGGATTAAATAATTACAGAAACACTGAAATGTTTTTTTAACCCTTTTATAGCCAGGCAAAAAGTGTAGAGTTAGACGGGACCAGGCGGGAAATTCCCGGCTTTTTGGAATCCCGGATAATATTCGATCATTAAACAAATAAATTTCCAACTCCCGTCTACCGCCCCTGGTATTGTTAGTCTTTCTCCCGATCTCGGAAAGAATTCTTGGGAAAATATTTTAAAAATTCTAACAATTAATATTAGAGCTAGAGTCCGGCACGGGACTGATCCCGCGCCGCAATCCCGCATTTTTTGCGGTTTGCGGGATTTGCGCGATTAATCCCGCAAACCCGATCCCGCACGAGATTTTGAAAAAAAATCCCGCAGCGGGATTTGCAAATGTGATTTTGCCGGTCTCTAATTAGATCACAAAACAAATATATTTTTGTTATTATTTAAGTAAATTAAAAAATACATCTGATATCGATTATTTATGATCGCACTTTTCATTGTTATAACTTATAAGTCAACAATAAAAAAGTTTTTTTGTTCCAAGTTGATAAAAAGGCGTTTCTAGGGGTTTTCTGCCCCCCCCCCCATACGCCCCCAGAAGTAAAGCAAAACGCCGTTTTTGAGGGGATAAAAAGTTTAGAGAATATTCCCCAGGGGGTGGCATTTTGCTCTTTTGTGCAAACCTAAAATCCGGGATCGTGCCCGGGATTTGTGATGTCCCGGGAGCGGGGGCCCAGCCGGTCTCGAGCAAAATCGGTGAATGTCCGGTTTATTCTAAGGGTAAAATAGGGCTCATTTGGCCAAATATCCCCTCTAGCATTTGTCGGTGAAACGTCTGAATTTGCGTTCCTCCCTTATGGCCGACTTTCTGCTGATTGTTGACGCAACCCCAACGGAAATTTTTGGCCATTTTTAGTGCATAAATGTCTGCCGCTAAAATTTCCCAAATATTCAGATAATGTGTTGAAAGCGTTTTGATAATGGGGAATCGATTTTTGTTGGATTCCGTTGTGAATCGATGGGCCCCGGGGAATTGTGCAACGATTTCGGGCAGTACACCGACATTTGCTCGTCAAAGAAGATCACCGAGATCAACGCCACGGCTTACGAGGACATTGACAATGTGTTCAGCGAAATGGGAGGTGACTACGAAAACAGCAAAAGCTGGACGAATGATTTGATTAAGCGCCTTCTCAGCTTATCAAAGTGTGTGGTGACTCAATTTGTGTGGGCTATTTAACGGATTCTTGCCATAAAAAGTGCAGATTTTTGTCGAATTTGTAATTTTAAAAATCCCGTGCTGGCGGCGCCGAACTTTTCTAAGAAACGTTTAAAAATTCACTTTTTTAGTCATCACAAAATAGATGCCACCAGCAGATGATGATGGATTGGATTGGATGATGCTTTGAACAAATTGTTCACAAACAGATCAATGATCATAATCATAAGCAAGCTGTCCAACTGTATATTATCGCCATATTGTGCGATGCACGAGTCAGACCGAGAATGATGGACTTATTCAAATGTTTAAATTCATTTTTGGTGCAGCCCTCCATTACCCGAAGGAAATGACAATGAGTGAACGCCACAAGGAACTTTTCGACACGAAATATGGAGAAGGATTTTTGACTAATTTTGAATCTACATAAAACAACTTACGGCATTTTCCTAAACAATTAATATTGGATTAAAAATAGATTTGTTATTTATGTAAAAACTTGATTATGATTATTTATGATCGCACTTCTCACAACTTCGAAGCCTCCACTCTGAGAAATGACCGACCATTTGATAAATGCCATTCATTCAAAACGTCCCCAAACCGGGCAGTGCCGAATTTTAATTAGGTGAGGGTAAAATGGACCAAATATCCCCTCCAGCATTAGTTGGTGAAATGAGAGAATTTGTCTTATGGCCGCCGGCAGACTTTTTACTGATCGTTGACGCAACCACAACGAGATCCAACTACTAAAATCGTTTCGTCGCGAGAAGCAAATGTTTTCGACAAATGGACGCGGACATTTCATCGATTAGGCATTTGTCCCGATTACAAAATGTCCCCCCATTCGGTGAAATGTACTCCCCCATAATAGCGCTTTTGCCGTCCCCTTTCTGTTTATGGCCAATCCGCCGCTTTTGTGTACCAAAGGAATAGTCACTGTCTGTCTCTGCATCTCTGCGTTCCCATTATGTAAAAACAATTCGTCTTTTATAATTCGTCGCCATTCGTCGATTGATGACATAATGACGAAAACATTCAACGAAATGACTGTTCGAACTTGTATCGTTAGAAGTTTTCAAAACATTACGCTTACTCGGCAAAATGTCCTCCTACCAATAATTAATAAACCCAAAAATACACCCCCCCCCGAAATCCAAGCCTGACTACGGCCCTGAATTTGTTATAAAATCGGTATTTTGTTCATTTGACAGAATTTTTGATCTTTTTTCATAATTGTCCATCATACAATTTCACATTCAAATGAAACGATCCAGAACTGAATCTTCGTCGAACACTGGTGGTGATCAGGCAAAAGGTAAAATGGCATTTTTAACGATTTTCAATCGAATTTTTGTTGTTTTAGACAATAAGTATAAACGCGGCCAAATAATGTTTCGGATGCCAAAATTCAAAGAATTTTCTGAAGGACGTGAGCCGAAGGAAGTACTCAGTGACACGGTCGAGTTCATCAACGGATTGCCGTGGCGAATTGTAATCAAACATTTGGATGCTTACGTCGGCATTCACCTGCTGTGCGATGGCGATAAAACGGGTGAGCCATTTTAATTTGTGCTGAGAAGATAAATATTTTAAGACGCGGCCTGGAGTTGTCGTGCCGCTTTTCAATTCACCGTTGTTTCTTGCGAGAAAAGCAGTGAATGCCTTATGAAGATGGGAAATCTGGGCAGATTTCACATTTACTCAGCCAATAGTTGTAATTGGGGTTATAGACAATTTGTTAAAATTGAGGTGAACAAAAATTGTTTAATTTAAATTTAAATTTAGTTTTATTCTATTTTATAGGAATTAATGGACCCGAAGAATGGTTTCTACGTTAAGGAGGAGGACGCTGTGACCTTCAAAGCTGAAGTGATCACTGAAGAGGGAGTGCCGTAAGTTTTAAAAAACTTATTTCAACTCTTATTATTTTCAAATTTCATTTTAGCGGTGTGCGCCTCAAAGATCCCTTGCGGGTTAATGGAGAAGTTGTGTATGTGAACAAACATGTGAGTTAAATTCAAATTTTAAAATAATTTTAATTGTATCATTTTCAGCTGTTGGCGGCCCACTCGAAATTTTTCCAAAATTTGTTTTTTGGAGAAAACGCCGAAAAATCGCCACATATTCAAATTGACGACCTTTCTGATGCCGTCACATATTTTGAACAAGTCATTTTCACAATGTATCCTCACAACATGGAGTTAACCGGTAACAATAATATTTTTTGGGCATTTAAAGTATAAATGCAAGTTACAAAATATTCAGATGAATATGTGGAGGGCGTTTTGATATTGGCAAATCGTTTTTTGTTGGATTCCGTTGAAAAATGTTGCGTTGAATTTCTGTTGACAGAGAGTGATAAGTCGGCCATTTGCAAATTCCGATTAGCAGATCTTTGCGGCATCGTTGACATGAAGGTCGATACAAAATGTTTTTTTAAATAAATTTCAATTTAATTCGATCATTTTTCAGAAGACAATTTTGGATGGGATGACCAAGGAGGACTTTTTGATTGCCGGGGAGAATTATTTCAGCAATCTGTCGGAGACCGACAAATTGGGAGTCGATGAGAGAAATGAGCTGAAGGCACGCCACAAGGAACTTTTCGGCACAGAATGAACACTGAAGAGGCCAGCGATCATTTTGATTGATTCACATTTTGATTACCAAATTTTTATTTTTTTTATTGAACTCGTCATTTCTTTTGTCTTTTATGACCATATTGGTTAACAAAAACAATAAAATTTTAAAAAAATATATCTTTTCGGCTTACGAACAAAAATCAAATTAAGAGTAAGTTTGGCAGACATTTTTACTCATATTATAATCCAGAAAAGCTTTATTAAATTCGATGAACATTAAATGATTGATGGGATTGTCTGGAAAACGTCACTTGGGACCCCAGGGCTGGGCAAAACGGCACCCGGAAAATGCGACACCAAATGATATTGATTGACTGTTTGAATTAGGGTTCACCCCGACCCAAGGAGTCATTTAAAAAATGTTGATAATTAATTTATTAATTTCGCTTACCAGTTTCGTCGCCAGAGCAGTGCTGGGCAATGCCAATGTGAAACGCAACGCGGGTTGGCGAAGATTCCTGGCAAAATTTAGGGCCAATAAAAGCAATTAGCCTGAACCCGTAGTTCTAAATGCAACCTTTTAACAAACATCGGCCCCGATTTCCCATGGCAATCCGTTGATGTCGACTAAGTCACTGAACTCGCTTCCCCGCCTGATATTCCCCTTCGGCGACCGGTCACGTCTTTTAACAAATGCCGTGAACCCCGTCACTTGAAACAAAATTTGACCGCTGCGGCTGTACATTTTGTCTGCAACCTGCTAATAGTGCTGCACGAGAGTCTCGGTCTCGAGTCTCGACTCGAGAAATTGCTCGGGTTTTTTGGGTCTCGGTCTCGAGTCTCGTGTACTTAGTCTCGAAAATCGAGACTTTTTTGCACTGGTAAAGATGGCATTTTTGGTGAGAATTAATTACAGAACTGAGCCTGAAAAATCGATAAATCATTAGAAATCGTTCATTTAATATCTTTTGCACGGTTCAACGCGCTACAGTCATTGGCTCAGTGGTTGAACTCTGTCTTATAGTTTATTTACCTGAGTTTCTATTCCCCTACTGCGAACCGATTTTATTTTTTTAATTTAATGAATTGTTCTTTTTTATTGATTCTTATTTGTTTTCAAAAAAAAAATCACTCAGAAAACCTTACGAAATGGTCTGTTTTTTTTTTTGCAAATTTTAGTTGGGTTATTTCGCCAATTCAATTTACGTTCTAAAAAAAGGATGCAATCAACCACTAGTGATCATTTAGGCACATTTTTCTAACTGAATTCATCACTAAACTCTTTTTTTCCCCGGCGGCGCTTTTCGGCACCACCGGGCGGACCCCTCCTATTCCTAAAAAGCTTCAAAAAATTACCGCATTTTTAAAATTTTGGTTGCAAATTTCTTAACAAATTGAGTAAAAAATTCCAAATTTTCTCCGGCGGCGCCTATCGGCACCGCCGACCCCACCCCCCCTAAAAGTGAAGCAAAATTTGTAAAAAACCCGTGTTTTAAAAATTCCTTAACGAAATAGCAGTAAAAAACGGAAAATGCACCCTTAAAAATCGACATTGAAAATTTGTGGAACTTAAAATCAAAAATTTTTTTAGTGAATTTCAAAAAAAATTCGAAATTCTCGGTTCTCGAGTCTCGACTCGAGAAATTTCTCGGGGTTTTTGGTCTCGGTCTCGAGTCTCGGTGTCATTTCTCGGTCTCGACTCTCGAGTCTCCGTAAATTTTGGGTCTCGTGCAGCACTACTAGTCACATCCATTGGGACCCCAGAGCTGGGCAAAACTTAAGGGCCCAAGAAACATTTTTGTTTAATTGAAAATGGAAATGATCAACATGCAAAAAATGATCAATTGCATTTTAATGGAAATCAAAAAAATAATAAATTCGATTGGTTTGATAAAGATATTTGCCTCATCTGCTTTCATAAAGTTCCTTGTGCCGTTCTTGCAGTTCCTCAATTTCTTTAACTCCCAATTTGCTTGTCTCCGATAAATTGTTGAAATAAGCCTTTCCTGAAAAGTCTTGCCTGGTCATATTCTCCAAGATTTTGTCCTGAAATTGATTTGAAATTATTCAAATTTTCTGAAAAAATGCTTATTTTGCACTTTCATGCCGATAATGCCAAATTGATGTGCCATTCGGAATTTGCAAATGGCCGACTTTTTGCTCTTTTTCAACAGAAAGTCAACGCATCGATTCACAACGGAATCCAACAAAAAACGATTTGCCAACAGTAAAATGCCCTCCACACATTCATCTGAATATTTTGGATTCTCATTTGGGTTAATTTTAACTTAATACCGTCCAACTCCTCGTTCTGCGGATACATTGTGGCGATAAGTTTTTTGAAAGTTGCGACGGCATCCGGAACTTCGTCAATTTGAATTTGTGCCGTTTTTTTTGCATTTTCTCCAAAAAACAAAGTTTGGAAATATTTTGAATGAGCGGCCAACAGCTAAAATTGTTAAATAAAAATAATATTTAGAAATTTAATTGTTTAATTACAAAAAAAAATTATTTGCAATTAATTTAAACTCACGTATTTGTTCACATTCACAAACTGGTCATTGATCAGCAATGCTTTGTCATAACGAACTCCGCTAAAAATAAATTTGTTAATGGACCATAACAAACCCATCCCCTGGGGCTATCGGGGTCAACTTGGCATCGCCCACTTGGCACCGTGAATTTTAAACCTTTTTTGTTAGCTAAGCAAATAAATAATATTGGTACGAATTGAAAGCACAAAATCGATGCTTTAACTTATCTAAAAGGGTATGGCTTAGTGCGCCAAGTTGGTACAAAAGAATTGCAAATGTTGCTTTAAACTATAACTTTATTGAGAAAGACGAATCAACTAAAGGGGGGAGGAGAGGGGGGGGGGGGGTCGACTTTCGTCTGTTTAGAATTTCTGAAAGTTTTCATCCAATCGCTTCCATTTAACGAAGTGAAAAGTGCAGCGACCAGCTCGAACTTACGCCATTCCTTTGGGCTCTTCAACGACTATTTCGGCTTTGAACGTCATAGCGTCCCGCTTCTCGTCGTATAAGCCATTCTTCGGGTCCATCACTTCCTATAAGTTTAGAAATTCGAGATTATTCTCCGAGAATGCATTTTTGCTCTTTTGTGCTAATTTCGGGACCGTGTATTTGAAATGGGCCAACTAGAGCATTACCATTACCATTTATGGAAATTATTTAATCCACCTCAATTGTGTAAGCCCAACCAGGGTCATGTTGAATACAATAAGCAGTGTAAAGCTCAAAATTGTCCAAATCGCCTCGCTTCATAAGACTTTCACCGCTTCCATTGCACGAAACAATGCTGAATAAAGAAGCCGCACGACAAGTCCAGGCCATGTCTTAAAGCGTTAAGTGTTTTCTTTAAATTGAGCGGAGTCATTTAAAAAATGTTGAAATTCATTAACAAAAATCGAATTAGGTATTCAAAATCACGCATCAAATATCGCCTACCAGTTTCGTCGCCAGAGTAGCGCAGGGAAATTTCAATGTGCTGGTTGATGGCGGTTTCTGGGAAAAACTTAAAGCAATAAAAGCACCAAAGATTACCCTTAGCCCCCGTCAGTTCTTCACGTTCACAAATATCGAGCTCAATTAGCCATGCCAATCCGTTGATTTGGGGCTTTTTATAAATATTTAGGCCATTTTTAGTGCCTTTTTTTGGCCGGAATTTGCAAATGACCGACTTTTTTTTTTGCTCTTAAACAGAAAGGCAAGGCAACGCTTCACATCGGAATCCAAAGAAAAATTGGCTCGCCAACTTCAAAACGGTCAATCTTCGTCAAACATCGGTGGTGATAAAATCAAAGGTAAAATGGCATTTTAAGTGATATGCAATCAAAAATTGGTTGGATTTACTTTTTTAGAGAATAAGTACAAACGCAGCGGCCAAAATCTGTACCGAAAGCCGAACTTCAAAGAATTTTTTAAAGGGTGTGGGCCGAAAGAAGTGTTCAGTGAACGGAGTTCGTTCATCAACGGGTTGTCATGGCGAATCTTGTTCGATCGTTGTGATGCTTACACATCGGCATTTTCCTGCATGCGATGGCGATGAAACGGGTGGGCCATTTTAACCGGGCAGTGCCGAATTTTAATTAATCGGTGAATGTCCGATTTAGTTTTAAGGATAAAATGGACCAAATATCCACTCCAGCATTAGTTGGTGAAATGAGAGAATTTGCCTTATGGTTTTTGCTGATCGTTGACGCAACCACAACAAGATCTAACTACTAAAATTGTTTCGTCGCCAGAAGCAAATGTTTTCGACAAATGGACGCGGACATTTCACCGATTAGGCATTTGTCCCGATTACGAAATGTCCATTCGGTGAAATGTACTCCCCCATAATAGCGCTTTTGCCGTGTTTGCCCCCTCCCTGTTTATGGCAACGTTCGCCGCTGCTTTTTGTGTGCCAAAGGAATAGTCACTGTCTGCCTCTGCATCTCTGCGCTCCCATTATGTAAAAACAATTCGTCTTTTATAATTCGTCGATTGGTGACATAATAATGAAAACATTCAACGAAAACAAAAATTAATATTCGGCGAAACGTCCGGTTTTGGCTTACTCGGCAAAATTTCCTCCTACCAATAAGTAATAAACCCGAAAAATACATCCTAAGTTGCCCCCACCCCGAAATCCAAGGCTGGCAATGGCCCTGAATTCGTTATAAAACCGTTATTTTGCTCATTTGACAGAAACTTTGAATCTTTTTTCATAATTATACAACATACATATTCACATTTACATTCAAATGAAACGATCCCGAACTGAATCTTCGTCGAACACTGGTGGTGATCAGGCCAAGGGTAAATGGCTTAACAAAATTCAATCAAAATTTTTATTGGTTTTTCTCTTTGCAGACAACAAGCACAAACGAAGCGGCCAAATTGTGTTTCGGATGTCAAAATTCAAAGAGCTTTCTGAAGGACGTGGGCCGAAGAATGTGTTCGGCGACACGGTCGAGTTCATCAACGGATTGCCGTGGCGAATCAGAATCAAACATTGGGATGCGCACGTTGGCATTTTCCTGCAGTGCGATGGCAATAAAACGGGTGGGCGATCTTAATTTGTGAACGCTTGGAAATTTATGCTCTTTAATAAATCCCATAAATAAATAAATATTTTAAGACATGGCCTGGACTTGTCGTGCCGCTTTCCAATTTAGTGTTATTTCTTGCAAGAAACCCGGTAAATGCCTTAGGCAGCGAGGAAATCTGGACAGCTTTAATGTTTTCGCTGCCGATGGTTTTCGTAATTGGGGCTGGAATGAATTTATCAAATTCGAGGTGAACGAATAAAAATGAATATATTTTAAATATTTCTTTTATTTACCAGGAATTAATGGACCCGAAGAATGGCTTATACGACGAGAAAGAGGACGCCGTGACGTTCAAAGCCGAAGTGGTCGTTGAAGAGCCCAACGGAATGGCGTAAGTTTTTGTGAATACTGTGACACACTATTTAATTGTTTTAATTACCGTATAAAACCTAAAATAAAGCCCCCCCCCCCCTAAAATAGAACCCCAATAAAAAAATTTGAAATTTCAAAAAGCTCTAGTCATTCCGGCTCTTTTATAAAAGTTTTTATGAGTCTTCATCCACATTTGGCTTTTATTGAAAAAGCATGAATTCGAGCATTTGAGCCAAAATTGATTTTTCCCGAATAAACTCACTTTTATGTAGCGGTGTTCGTTCTGAAGACGTTTTAATGGTCAATGGAGAAGTTGTGAACGTGAACAAATATGTGAGTTAAATTAAAATTTGAAAATTCTTTTTAAAATGCTCTAATTTTCAGCTGTTGGTGGCCCACTCGAAATATTTCCGGACTTTGTTTGTTGGTGAAAATGCCGAAGAATCGCCAAATATTCAAATTGACGAAGTTCCGGATGCCGTCACCAAATTTGAACGACTCATTTTCACAATGTATCCGCACAACGTGGAGTTGGACGGTAAAATAATAAATTTGGCTATTTTTAGTGTTAAAAATCCAAAATATTCAGATAATTGTGTGGAGGGCGTTTTGCTGTTGGCTAATCGTTTTTTGTTGGGCTCCGTTACGAATCGTTGCGTTGAGTTTCTGGTGACGAAAAGCAAAAAGTCGGCCATTTGCAAATTCCGATTGGCACATCAGTTCGGCATTATTGGCATGAAGGTCCGAAATATGCAAAATAAATATAAATAAAACATTTAATTTGATCAATTCAGAAGAAAATTTTGAAAGAGATGACCAAGGAGGATTTTTGCGGTGATAATTACATGGACAATCTTTCCGAAAACATCAAATTGGGGGCTGAAGCAATGAAGGAACTGAGTGAACGGCACAAGGAACTTTTCGGCACTAAATGAACACCGGAGAGAAAAAGACCATATTGATTTAAAACAGTCACATTTTGATTTATGCAAATTCAATTTTATTTTATTAACTAAAATCTGATACCCTTTTCTTCAAAAGCCATGGCAATCCGTTTATTCGATGGTCACGTCCCTTGGGACCAGCGATGGTCGAAACTATTTTTTTCGTTAGTTTTTGGGCGTTTTCTGTTTGGTCAACAATTGTTTATTGAAAATCAAAAAAAAATAAATTCGATTACCTAGTTTGATCAAGACATTTTCTTTGCCTCATCTGCTTCCATAACTTTTAATTCTTTCAGGTTTCCATTCAAAATAAACCCTTCGGGGGGGTAGGGGGGTAGAAATAATGCCGGGTCCCAAAATCCCGGGTTTTGCCGTCGCAACTTTAAAAAAACTCATTGCCACAATGTATCCGCAGAACGAGGAGTTGGACGGTACAAAATAAGGGCGGGCGCGTGGACGTTTGAGCGTGGTTCTTTAAAATGTCTGTTTAAACCCGGGATTTTGGGACCCGGCATTATTTCTTCCAACCCCTCCCCCCGAAGGGCTTATTTTGAATTGAAAATTGAAAGAATCATCCCTAGTACAAGGAAGAAAGGCTCTCTGATGGATGTGATGGTTTATGGAAGTCGTACAGCGAACTGCCTGAAGAATGATAACATCCCAAGTCAAGCCCTCCATATAAAACACCCAACAACCGGTGGTGATAACAATACTCCGCCTCGTCTTCTCGTCCTTCTCCTTTTCGTGTCCAATCCCTCTCCCCCCCCCCCCATTTTTGGCTTCCTTTTTCATTTGTCAGAGATATGAAATGGTGGGCGGCTGGGGCTATCAATTAGCGAATTAGTCATCACCACCGGACCGACTACTTTCTTCTTCCTCCGCATTTTCGTTTAGTCGAGAAGGAAATGAGAATTAACTCGAGACCGAGAATTGACTCCGTGACGCGAGACCAAGACTTTTTTCGGGTGAGACTGAGACTTTTTTAAATCTCGAACAGCCCTAGTCCCCCCTATGCTTTTTCAAAACCGGTTTAAATGCTCGTCCCAATAAAATTTGTGATTGCTTTATTGTTTTCAGCACATAAGATAATTGAGTTATTTTGAGTCCGGCCCGTTAAGTCATCCTCTTCTTAAATGTTCATTACATGCCGAACAGTTTCTTGTGGCGTTCTCGCAGTTCCTCAATTTCTTCATCGCCCAATTTGTTGATTTCAGAAAGATCGTTGAAATAATTCTTCCCGGAAACAGCAAAGTCCTCTTTGGTCATCTCTTTCAAAATTTTCTTCTGAATTGATCAAATTAAATGTTTTATTTATATTTATTTTGCTTATTTCGGACCTTCATGCCAATAATGCCGAACTGATCTGCATATCGGAATTTGCAAATGGCCGACTTTTTGCTCTTTTTCAACAGAAAAGCAACACATCGATTCACAACGGAATCCAACAAAAAACGATTAGCCAACACCAAAACGTTTTCAATGCATTCATCTGAATATTTTGGACATTTTTACGGAAAGGATTTTATGACAAAAATTATTATTTTTACCGTTCAACTCCAGGTTGTGCGGATACATTGTGGAAATGAGTCGTTCAAAATTTGTGACGGCATCAGAAAGTTCGTCAATTTGAATATTTGGCGATTCTTCGGCGTTTTCTCCAAAAAACAATGTTCGGAAATATTTCGAGTGAGTAGCCAACAGCTGAAAATGATAAAAAATCATTTTCAGACTTTTAATTTACCGGTACTATTTTGGTGGAATTTACTTGACCCATTTGGAATTCGAGTGATAGATTGCCAAGTTTTTAAATATTTGCACGCTTATTTCTAATTTTGATTGAAAATTTCTTAACAAAATTTTTAAAGTTTTCTCGGCGGCGTCTATCGGTCCTCGGGATTAGAGACCGGTAATAGGTGATACAATCAAGTCCCCCTCCCCTAAATCAAGAGTCCATCACTGCTGAAATAGAGCCCCCCTTTTGTGGGGGTAGTTGAAATGAGCCCCCGGAGGCTATATTTTAGGATGATATACGGTAACTCACGTGTTTGTTCACATTCACAGCTTCTCCATTGACCAGCAAAACGTCCTCAATGCGCACAACGCTAAAACGAAATTTGAATTCAAAAAATGAAAAGAGTTGAACAAAAAGATTTTGGTTGATTAAAAAAGTATCCACTGCAGCAGAAATTTGCTGATCTGATCAAATAAGAAAACTTACGCCATTCCATTGGGCTCTTCGGCGACCACTTCGGCTTTGAATGTCACAGCGTCCTCCTTCTCGTCGTAAAAACCATCTTTGAATCCACCAGTTGCTAAAAGCGAAATAAATCAAAATTAAAATAATTTTTGTGTACCTCAATTTTAACAAACTGTCTATTAGTGTTAGGCACGGTACGGTATTACCGCGGTATTTTTCGGTATTACCGCGGTATTTTTTTCGGTATTACCGATTCGGTATACCGACCGAGAAAATTTAGGAGATTTCGGTATTTTTCGGTATCGGTATTTTACCGAAATACCGATACCGAATACCGACCGAGAAAATTTTTGGCATTTCGGTATTTTTCGGTATCGGTATTTTTTCGGTATTTTACCGAAATACCGATACCGAGCCATCTCGGAATACCGCGGTATTTTTCGGTATTTCGGTATTTTTGAAAATGGATATTTTTGAACGATTTTTCTTAAGTCGACACCAGTTTGGTGTTGTGGTGAGTGGTGTTTCTCTTGAGGAGTCAGGTGGGGGTTCGGATCCGCACCGGTGAAACTATTTTCTTTGATTTCGGTGATCATTATATGGTGAGAAAACAATTTCTAAAAATTTTACAAATATTTTTTATAATATTTTGATAGTGATGCACGAGAGTCTCGGTCTCGAGTATTGACTCTAGAAAAGAGTTTTTAGGTCTGGTGATCGAGTCTCGAGGTAAAGTAGCTGGCTCGAGTTTCGGAAAATTTTGGGTCTCGTGCATCACTACTTTGGCAGTATTTACAAATTTTTTGAATTTTAATTTTTTGCTCAGCAAAATTGTGTGAATTTTTAAGGAATGTAATCTCAGCTTAAAGTTGAGATATTCAAATGAAATAAAATTTAAATTCAAAATTAATCTTTTTTTAAAAAATTTAAATGTGCTGGATTCTGGATCTGGATCCAGAAAAATCCAGGTCTGAAAGACCCAGTCCAGGCTCTACATTTTACCTTTGGCCTGGTCATCGCCGGTGTTCGACGGACATTCAGATTGTGCCGGGTACATTGTGTGTACTTTTTCGATGTGTAATTTTAGGGCTTAAAATTTGCAAGCATTCCAAAAAATGGCAAAAGTTAAAAAAATAAATATTTATCCGTTATGAATTGGGATTTATCTTATAATTTGAATGGACGTTACTTTTGGGGGCAAATATTGACCCTAAAAAGGGGAAATGGACGCATTCACTTTTTTGGGAATTATCTCATTTTATCTGATAATTTTAAATGTTTTATTTGCTTTAAGCAAAATGTTGACTAAGGGGAAACAAACAAGCGCCTTTGCAAAATATTGGGGGGGGGGGGGGGGCTGGGGATGGGTCGGACGGATGTGCTGGAATCGGGAAGATGATGTGAAAAAACATTGGGAGATAAAGACAACAAACGCCTGAAGGCAAAAGAAGGATCAACACAGAAACGGCAATGTGAATGAATGTGCCACATTTTTGATTTGTCTAAGTAAAATTCGAATTTACATGTAAAATTTGAAACTTCCGCCACTTTTCTCTGGAACCGCACAGACCCAAGGGAAAATATGGATCTGAGCTTTTTGAACCGGTTTAAAATTTTGAGATTTAAGGAAAAACGACTTTTAAGTAAACCAAAGCCCGATAACGAAAAAGTTAGACAGTAAGGTGGAAAATAGCAGCTAAAGTATCGACTACGGCGGCCAGTAGGTGGGGCGAGACTCCGGGCTCCGGAAGAAGTCCGCGCGTGCCGTCTCGCGCGCGCCCGCTCCGCGGGTTCCCGCGCGCTCGCCCCCCAGTGGCGCTCGTCAGACTTCTTCCTCCGCCCTCCGTCTCGCCCCACTACTTGCTCCGTGTCCGCATGCTCGCTGTTGGCGGGCCGCCAGCGGCCTTTCATTTTATTTTATCCGGGTTTTTACTCAAAAGTTGGTTTTTCTTATTCAAAAATTTAAACCGGTTCAAAAACCGCTTTAAATTCTCAATTTTGATTTTCTATCAACTAATTCCTAATTTTGAAAGCCTATGAGTGATTTTCCCCATTTTTTAAATCAGTAGACAACTGAGTATCCAGTCAAAAGACACTTCAGTCCTGGGCTCATAACTTCTTTCGGAGTTGAGACCGCGCAAAAATTTTGTCGAATTCATGCTTTGAGACCGCGCGGCGTCGATAGGTATATGATTTGGATGGTTTGGATTCTGGGAGATATGATACATATTACCATAAATTTTATTGGAAATGATGATTCAAAATCAAAAAATGATCAATTGCATTTTAATGGAAATCAAAAAACAATCGATTGGTTCATTCTGTGTCGAAAAGTTCCTTGTGCCGTTCACTCAGTTCCTTCATTGCTTCAACCCCCAATTTGGTGTTTTCCGAATAATTGTCCATGTAATTCTTTCCGCAAAAATCCTCCTTGCTCATCTCCTCCAAAATTTTATTTATATTTATTTTGCATATTTTGCACCTTCATGCCAATAATGCCGCACTGATCTGCCAATCGGAATTTGCGAATGGCCGGCTTTTTGCTTCTCGTCACCAAAAAGTCAACGCATCGATTCACAACGGAATATTTTTATTTTTTGAAAAAAAGGGCCAAAAATTCGAAAATTAAAAATTTTGGTATCGGTCAAAAATATCTTAAACTTTTTCAATAAAATTTTGATTAGGAAATCATTTGAACCGGTTCAAATTTTAAAAAGCATAGGGGGAGCCTTTTGGTCCAAATTTTCGGAAAGATATTTTTTTCTAAAAATTGTTTGAAAATATGTTATTTGATGTGTCGGCGTGTTATTGAATTTTAGGATTATTCGAATAATCCCAGTATGCAAATAGTATTATTTGAATAAAAATGCTTTTTAAACTCAGTAAAGTTCGAATTTTACTTGTAAAATTTAAAACTTTCACTTTTCTTTATTATTTTAAGAGAGGAAAGCGTTAAGGTGGAACGTCAGCGGAGGTGCAAATGCAACGCAACAAACAGCCAATGAATGAATGGCATTGATCTCATTGATTAAAGCGATAAAAATGCACGGAAAGGATGAGAGAACTAAAATAAATGGACAACACGCGGTTGAGGGGGTTGAGGGGGGGGGGGGGGGGGGGTCCGTTTGGCACCGGCCGTTTTGGTGCCGCCGACAAGTTTTGAGTAGGGTAGGACGGGATCGGGATCCCGGCCGGAATCGGTCGGGATTATCCCGGTTTTTGGAATCCCGATCCCGGTTTTTGAAAAGTCTAAATCCCGATCCCGGTAGGGCCGGGATTAACCGGGATAAAATTAGAGCGGACGGGTACCCGACACGCAAATACCCGAGTCGAGTATTTACCCGTACCCGCCCGCCCATTTCCGAAAAAATACCCGCCGACCCTCAAAAACCGGCTATTTCATACCACTATTTGGGCATTTTTTCGAAAAATTTTCATAAAAAATGCAATGTGAATTTTCTTGTCAAGATCCTTTAAAGAAAATTTGTTTCCTTTACCCACAAACGCACCACGCTCAATACACCTTTAAAGACCGAAAGTTTTCAAGATTTTGGAAGTTGGTCTTTTTTTGATTCGTTTAAATTTTCTTTTTGAGTTTTACGGGGGTTTTAAATATAAGGGGACCTCTTGTTTTGTAAAATTCAAGTGGACCAATTTTCTTAACAAACCTTGTTAAAATCTTCAAAAAAAAATTTTTTAATGGCGGCGCCTATGAGAGTGAGTGTTTTGGCCTCCACGTTTGAGCCTCGACGTTTCGTGAAATTTGCACGTGAGGACACCTCTACAAAAAAAAACGCAATTTTTTGAAGTTTTTTTTAAAAAGAAAATTGGGGAGGTCCGGCTGCCGGGAACTTTTTTTTGAATATTTTAAGGATTTGTTAAGAAAATTATCGATTTTTTCAAAAATTTTCGATCGGAAACCGGACTTCCGATCCCAGAATGTCGGAAATCCGCCCAAACGAAATTTCGATCACCTCCGATCCCAAGCGGAGACGAAATGTAGCAGTTTTCAGTTTAATGTGGATCCGGCCGGGTTCACGGACTCACCAGTCTAACAAATAAGATTACAATGGCTTTTGTAAAACGATTTTGCTGAATTAAAGAAATGATAAGAATTTCATCGAAAAAGTAAATAAATTTGCAAAAATTTGTTAATAATGTGAATTGTTTTCAATCAATCAAGATCTTCTCCAGTTTTCCATTCAGCCGAAAAGTTCATCGTTGCGCCCACACAGTTCTTTCATTGCTTCGACTCCCAATTTGGTGTTTTCCGAATAATTGTCCACGTAATTTTCCCCAGAAACCGCAAAGTCCTCCTTGGTCATCTCGTTCAAAATTCTCTCCTAAATTAATTTAAATTTAACAAAAATCTGTGTGTTTGGACCTTCATGGCAACAATGCCGCATTGATGTGCCAATCGGAATTTGCAAATGGCCGACTTTTTGCTCTTCGTCAACAGAAACTCAACGCATCGATTCACGACGGAATCCAACAAAAAACGATTTGCCAATAGCAAAACGCCCTCCACACATTCATCTGAATGATTTAAATTGTCATTTGGGTTCATTTTAACTTTAACCATCCAACTCCTCCTCGTTCTGTGGACACATTGTGGCGATAAGCCGTTGAAAATTATCGACGGCTTCCGGAACGTCGTCAATTTGAACTTTTGGCTTTTCCTCGGCATTTTCTCCAAAAAATAAAGTACGGAAAAATTTCGAATAGCCAGCTAACACCTAAAATAATAATTAATAATAATTATTATATCAAACGAATTTATTTAAACTCACATATTTGTTCACGTTCACCAATCTGCCATTGACCAGCAAAGTGTCTTCGAGGCGCACACCGCTAAAACATAAAATGAGAAGAGTTGAGCAAAAAGTTTTGGGCTGATCAAAAAAGTATCCAGTGATCAATAGAAGTTTGCTGATCTGACTGATCAAATCTGTTTTAAAAGGAAACTCACGCCAATCCAATGGGCTCTTCCACGACTATTTCGGCTTTGAACGTCACGGCGTCCGCCTTCTCATCATAAAAGCCGTTCTCCGGGTCCATCAATTCCTATGAAAAGTTTAGAGAACATTCCCATAGAAATGCATTTTTGCTCTTTGTGCTAAACAAGTTGGAGAAAAGAGTGAAAAATATTTCCGTTTTATTACTGATTGATCGCATAAAGCTGACATCAGATTTTGTTAAATAAATTAGTGCTAAATTTTTATTTTTTGTTCAAATTTCGTACAATTTCGACGATATTACCATTAACATTTATGGAAAATTAATTAATCCACCTCAACTGTGTAAGCACAACAAGGGCCATTTCTAGTACAATTGGCAGTGTAAATATCAAATTCGTCCAACCCTCCTCGCTTCATAAGACTTTCACCGCTTTCCTTGAAAGAAACAACGCTGAAGTGAGAAGCCGCATGACAAGACCAGGCCATGTCTAAAGGCGTTTAAATGTTTTCTTCAAATTGAGAGGAGTAATTTAAAAAATGTTTTAATTAATTCATAAATAAAAAAATCAGATTATTCAAATGAAAATATCGCCTACCAGTTTTGTCGCCAGAGCAGCGCAGGCCAATGTCAATGTGAATGCAGTTTTGGTCGGCGGCCGTTCCTGGCAAAATGTGGGTTTCATAAAAGCAAAGATTACACTGCGCCCCGTCAGTTCTAAATGCAACCTGCACATTTACAAGTCGCAATCCTAATTGCCCATGGCAATCCGTTGATGGCCACCGTGCCACTGGACCGCCACCTTATCGTTCCCGGCCGCTCACGTCTTTTAACAAATGTCTTGAAGTTCGACATTCGGAACAAAATTTGACCCCTGCGGCTGTACATTTTGTCTGAAAAAAGGGAAAAGTCAATAAATTAATCAATCGTTTAGAGGGCATTTTCGACTTCGACCTCTGGCCGGATCAGTATCCATGCTGGACGGAGATTGGGTTCTGGTTCGTTTCATCAGTGGATTTTACAATCAATAACAATAATAATTCGCTGCAAATTTATGCGACAAATAAATGCGGTGTCTAAAATGTTGAATTATAAAATTAAACACAAAACTTTTTGCATTTTCGGAATCTTATAGCCGCATCCAATGAATGCAATTATTCCATCTTTCTATAGAGGAAAGCGTTAAGGAATTGATTGGGACGCCAGCAGAGATGCAAATGCAACGGCGGCAGAAGTAACAAATACTTATAAATTGGCAGTGTCTGCAAAAACGAACACAAATAAATTAGCTAAGCAAAAAATAATTAACAAATTTAGTGCATTTCTTAAACATAAAATTTTAAATTTTTATTCTCTTTTCTTACAAAACAAAAGGGAAATATGGCAAAATGAGGTCAGCTTATATAGACCAGTCAAAAGCCTCATTTGGTAGGCAATCAGGGTGGCCATCGGCAAAACCCAAAATCAGGACAACTCAGAATCACAAAGAAGATGATTAAATGCTTGGGTAGAATCAAAATCCGCAGTCAAATTTTTGTGTTACCCGAGACCGGGGCCGTATCTAATCTTGGACTTTTTAGTTGGTGGGTCCGACGGCGCCGTCGGGAAATTTTTTAAAGATTTTACTGATATTTGTTAAGAAAATTGTGTTAAATTTCGAAAATTTTGCCGATTTTTAAATTTTTGACTTAATTTGTTAAGGGATTTGCAACCAACATTTTTAAAAATTGTGGGGTTTTGAAGCTTTTAAAGAATGGGAGAAGTCCGGAGGCGCCGATAGGCGCCACCGGAAAAATTTTTTTTGAAGATTTTTAACGATATTTGTTAACAAAATTGGCCATTTTCACTGAAAATATGCAAATTTTTGAAAAATCAGGAAAAATCTCAAAAATCAGGTATTATGGCCACCCCGTAGGCAATATGTCTATTTTACGCAGTGATTCAGTCTAATCAACGGGTCGAGTCGCCAGGGCTTTTGAAAATGCCACCGATTTTGGTGAATAAAATGATATTTCAACGAAAATTGAATTTGAATAAATTTGTTAATTAAAATGTGAATTGGTTTCGCTCAATATGATACTTAAATTAGGTGTTCATTTAGTGCCGAAAAGTTCCTTGTGGCGTTCAATCAGTTCCTTCATTGCTTCAGCCCCCAATTTGGTGTTTTCCGAATAATTGTTGATGTAATTCTCACCGCAAAAATCCTCTTTGGACATCTCTTTCAAAATTTTCTTCTGAAATGGAATTAATGTTTTATTTATTTATATTTATTTTACATATTTTGCACCTTCATGCCAATAATGCCGCACTGATCTGCCAATCGGAATTTGCGAATGGCCGGCTTTTTGCTTCTCGTCAACAGAAATTCAACGCATCGATTCACAACGGAATCCAACAAAAAACGATTTGCCAGCAACAAAATGTCCTCCACACAATTATCTGAATGTTTAAAATTGTCATTTGGCTTAATTTAAACTTTGTACCGTCCAACTCCTCGCTCAGTGGGTCCATTGTGGAAATGAGTCGTTTAAAAGATGCGACGGCATCAGAAAGTTCGTCGATTTGAATCGTTGGCATTTCTTCCCCACTTTCTTCAAAAAACAACGTTCGGAAATATTTCGAATGGGCCGCCAACAGCTGAAAGTTATAAGATTAAAAACAAAATTTCAATTTTAATTACCCACGTGTTTATTCACGTTCACCAATTCGCCGTTGACCAGCAAAGCGTCTTCGAGGGGCACACCGCTGAAACAAAATTGATCAAAAAAGTATGCACTGATCAGTACAAAAGTTTGCCCAATCTGATCAGATCAGTTTTAAAAGGAAACTTACGCCATTCCGTTGGGCTCTTTTGCGACTATTTCGACTTTGAATGTCACGGCGTCCTCTTTCTTTGCGTATACGCCGTTCTTCGGGTCCATCAGTTGCTATAAAAAGTTTAGAAAACATCCCCCGAGAATGCGTTCTTGCTCTTTTGTGCGTAAACAACTAAGAATTTTAGTTGTTTCAATTTTTAAAAATAAATGCGAAAAAGTGATTCAACATTATTTATTAAAATAAATTATCCGGTCTATAGCAAGAATTGATATACCAAAATTTACAATATTACTGATTCAAGGCGTACCCAGGGGGGAGGGGGGGGGGGGGGGAGGTGCGCCTTTTGTTTTGCAACAATTTTAAAAACTTCAAAAAATTTCCCGGCGGCGCCGATTCAGCCCCTCCCCCTTAAAAATAAAGCAGAATGCAAAAAAAATATTGCGTAGAAAATAATTAAAATCCACCTTAACTGGGTAACCACGATCAAGAAAATGAACACTGCGAATGGCTGTGTAAAGCTCAAATTTGTCCAGACGGCCTCGCTTCATAAGACATTCACCGCTTTTCTTTGAAGAAACAACGCTGAATTGAGAAGCCGCGCGACAAGACCAGGCCGCGTCTTAAAAATATTTATGGCATTTATTAATGAGGGTAACATTTTCCCAGCCACAAATTGAGATCGCCCACCCGTTTGATCGCCATCGCACTTCAGCAAAATGTCAATCTCATTCGACCTGAAATGAATCCCTAAACCAACCAAATAAAATTAAAAGTGCTCACCATTTTGAAAAGCTGATCTTCATTCGCCATGGCATTCCGTTGACGTACTCGACCGTGTCACTGAACACTTCCTTCGGCCCACGTCCTTTAGAAAATTTCTTGAATTTTGGCATCCGAAATACAATTTGGCCGCTGTGTTTGTACTTATTGGTGTTGCTAAAAATTATTGATAAAATTGATATATTTACGATGATTAGCAGGACTCGGGTTTCCATGTCTATCCCTTTTTTGGTAATACATAATATATGTCAAGAAGAAAAGTATTTCGGCTGCTGGTTGGACGCTAAAACGCCTAAGAAACCCGGGTACCCAAGCCCGGCTTTTTCAAAATTCTCATCTCTACCAAAGATGGTCGGATTATGGACAAAAATGTACTCCTAAAAGTCGAAAATGTTTTTAATAAATTTAAAAATGTTTCTGACAATAATTTGGGACTTTTTAAGCAACTAATTTTTGGCCGGAATTTGCAAATGGCCGACTTTTTGCTCTTAAACAGAAAGGCATAACATCGCTTCTCAACGGAATCCAAAGAAAATAGGCTCGCCAACTTCAAAACGTTCACAATGCATTCATCTGAATATTTATTTGAGAATCCAATTGACTTTATTTTAAAATTTGTTTGATTTAGCAATTTCCCTTTTTGAAAATTTAAACATTGGCACTTAATAATCATTTTTTGTCCGGTCGGTTTTCTTTTTTTGTTCTCCGGCCGATCCCCTCCCCCAATAGCTTCAGCAAAAGTGCCATAAAAGCTCGAGAAAAAAATAAAAATCAGTAAAAATAAAATGGTGGCAAATACAAAAATTATTTGCATCTTTTACCATCCAATTGCGCGTACTGCGGATACATTGTCAAAATGAGTCGTTTAAAATTAGCGACGGCGTCCGGAACCTTGGCAATTTGAACCTTTGGCATTTCTACCGCGTTTTCCCCAAAAAACAAATTTTGGAAAAATTTCGAATCGGCCGCCAACAGCTTAAAATGATAAATTAAAAAGAATTTCCAATTTTAATATTAACTCACATATTTGTTTACGTTCACAACTTCTCCATTGACCAGCAAAGCATCTTCGAGGCGCACTCCGCTAAAGGAAAATTTGAATTTAGAAAATGAGAAACGAGAGGAAATTGTTTTGGATGGGACTGATCAAAAAATGTATCCTCTGATCAGTAGCATTTGGCAGTCTGATCAGGCCAGCTTTAAAGCAAACTTACGCCATTCCGATGGGCTCTTCCGCGACCACTTCGGCTTTGAACGTCACGGCGTCCGCCTTCTCATCGTAAAAGCCATTCTTCGGGTCCATCAATTCCTGTAAAATAAAAGAAACCTAATTAAAATTAAAACAATTTTTGTTCACCTTAATGGATGCAAACTGTTCATAGCCCCTACTTTCAGAATTGGCATAGTAAATCTCAAAGCTATTCAGATTTCCAATCATCATAAAACATTCAGCGCTTCTCTTACAAGAAACAACGCTGAATTGGAAAGCCGCACGGCTTGTCCAGGCCGCGTCTAAAAATATTTATTAGGAATTTATTGAAGAGCATAAAATTCCAAAGTTCAAAAATATGATCGTTACCCGTTTCATCGCCACAACAATTCAAGTAAATGCCAACGTGAGAATCGTGATGTTTAATCCTCATTTGCCACAGCAATCCGTTGATGAATTCGACCGTGTCACTGAACACTTCCTTTGGCCCACGTCCTTTAGAAAATTCTTTGAAGTTTGGCATCCGGAATTCAATTTGGCCTTTGCGTTTGTACTTGTTGTCTGCAAGTCAAAAATCAAACAAAAAATAAATATGGGAAAATTTGACCTTTGGCCTGTTGGTCACCGCCGGTGTTTGACGGACATTCAGATTGTGTCGGGTCCATGTGTTATTTTCGGCGTGTGTGTTGTACAATATTTATTGATAAATGCCTCATAAACAACTGCAAAAGCCCAGGGTTAAACAATTTAAAATTGCGTGCTTCTTACATGGGTGAAAAATTCAAACTTTGTCAAATGTTGAGTGATTTTAATTATTTTTAATGATATAAAATGCAGAAAAATCCGCACAATTTTTCACCCCTAGTTGTATAAAATTCTTGAAAATTCAAATTATAGTCAATTTTTAGGAAAATTTTTTTTAAAGTGTTTGTCTCTGTCGTTTGTCGTTCGTAATTGTGATTGGCCCCTGCTGGCTTTAATCTTAATATATTTTGATTCATTTTTTTGCCAATTTTTCTATTTTTTAGCCAGAAATGTTGGCGAGGAGGAGGGGACCGACCCACTTCATTAGCATTGAACATTCTATAGAAAGAAAATGTTCTGTGGACAAGGAACGAAGGCTCTCTGATGGATGTGAAGGTTTATGGCAGTCGCTGGCGGCGAACTGCGGAAGAATGATACCATCCCAAATTCAATCCCTCCATATAAACATCCATTAACCCGCCGGTGGCGATCGCAATGCTCCGCCTCGTCCCTTTCCTTTTTGTGCCCAATCCCCCCCCCCCCCCTTTTCGGCTTCCTTTTCATTTGTCAGAGATGTGCAATGATGGAGGTGAAGGAAGGGGTGGCTGGGGCTATCAATTAGCGAATTTGTCATCACCACCGGACCGACCGACGACCGGCCACTTTCTTCTTCCTCCAAAATTTCGTTTCGTCGAGAGGGAAATGAGAATTAATTGTTTTGTTGAGTTCGTATTTATGGGTTGTGTTGAATTGAGAATCCGTGACGCGAGACCAAAAACCCAAAAACCCGAGACTTTTTTCGGGTGAAACCGAGACTTTTTTTCAAATTTAGGTTAAAATGAGAATACTTCTCGCAAGATTAAAAATATAAGTAACCTTTCCTCTGCTTGATGTCAGATTTTATGTAATCAGTGATTTGTAACTTTGGTATCAATTTTTGCTAGAGATTGGATGTGGATCGATCCCGAAACATCTCAATCCTATCAATCTTTGTCATGCAAATTTGCCTCAAAAACGAAAGTAAGTAGCCATCGACCCTTTTATGTACAATAAATGATCTTGAGATCTCGAAACTGGACCGATAACGCTACTAGCATCAGTTTTCGTTTTCCTCCATACTCCATCAGAAAATAACCAAAAGTACCGGTCCCGTGCCACCCCACTACAAATTAAGCGAGAGAATTACATATTTAAATTAGGTATGCATCAGAGATGTAACCGGATTCCGATTTACGGACATTTTGGGTCCGGACTCTGACAAAAAATCCGGGAAACAAATCCAGAAATTTACAAAAAATAGCAAGATTTTTCATACTTTTTGGCAAGGGGCGTAGCTAGGATGAAAGCGAATCATTTGCATAAAAGGGCCCTTTACTTTTCTGCCCGAGGGGTGCCGCGCTTTCATCGGCATCCCTTTGGCTCATAGCCCGTTTGCGGCACAGTCGCCCAATTTGGGCAAAGGTAATGAGGGCGGTACCAAAAATGAATTTAATCATTTGTCTAATTCATGCATTGCACAATATGGCAATAATTTATAATTAAACGGCTTGCTTATAATTATGATCAGTGATCTGATATAGTGGCATCATCCATCATCACCTTCAGACTGTGCCATCTATTTGTGATGACTAAAAATTAAAATTAATGCTTTAGAGTAGGGTTGAGCGGTACCGGGACTTTTGGAAAAACCGGGGCCGGGACTAAATTTGGTCCCGGTCAAAAAAAACCGGAAATGCTGGATAAAAACAAGAAAAAAAATCCTTTGGTAAAAACCGGGACTTTTATAGTGGGATTTTAAAGGAATTTTGAAAAACCGGGACCAAAATTTCAGTACCAAAATTTGAAAAATTGACCATTTCAGTACTGGTCCCGGTCCCGCTCAACCCTACTTTAGAGGGTGAGGCTTAGCCCAGATTTTAAAAGCCCCCAGGGAACAAATAAAACAAAAATCTGCATTTTTTATGGCAAAGATTTATCATCCATATAAAAAGCCCAAAAAGCAATTAGTCACACACACTTTATTAAGCGGTAGAAGACCGTAATCAAAGCGTTCGTCCAGCGTTTGTAGTTTTTGTAGATAAAATTGTGATCAGTCGACATGTCGATGACCCCCTCTTCAATGTCCTTGTTGGTGTTGATCTCGCCGGTCAGCACAGTAGACGAAACGATGGTGGTGTACCGGTTGAATTCGTTGTTCTTCAGCTCCTTCACAGCTTTAGCCCCCAATTTGTTGATTTCAGAAACATTGTCCAGGTAAAGTCCAGAAATTGAAAAGTCTTCCTTGGTCATTTCCTTCAAAACTTTCTTCTGAAATTAATCGAATTTATATTTATTTTGCATATTTTGGAACTTCAAGCCAATAATGCCGCATTGATGTGCCAATCGAAACTTGAAAATGGCCTACTTTTTGCTTTTTGTCAACAGAAAGTGAACGCATCGATTCACAACGGAATCCAACAAAAATCGATTTGCCAATAGCAAAATGCCCTCCACACATTCATCTTAATATTTTAAATTATCATTTGAGTTTATTTTAACGTTATACCGTCCAACTCCTTGTTCAGCATATAGGTACATTGTGGCGATAAGCCGTTCAAAATTATCGACGGCATTCGGAACGTCGTCAATTTGAACTTTTGGCATTTTTTCGGCGTTTTGTCCAAAAAACAAATCTTGAAAAAATTCGAATAGCCAGCCAACAGCTTAAATTATATTTAAAAATGATTATATTTATTTTAAACTCACATATTTGTTCACGTTCACCAATTCGCCATTGAAAACGTCTTCAGAACGAACACCGCTAAAATTGGAATTTTTCTCTATTTTCTTATTAAAAAGGTTAAACCAAGTAGTGTTCGGCACGGTAAAATTTACCGCGGTAAAAATCGGTAAATTTACCGATTTACCGTTGTTAAAAATTTGAAAAGAAAATTTTTTCAAAGAAAATGAGAAGAGTTGAGCAAAGATTTGGGCTTATCGAAAAAGTATCCACTGATCAGCAGAAGTTTGATGATCTGATCAGTTTTAAAAGCAAAACTTACGACATTCCGTTGGGCTCTTCCGCGACTATTTCGGCTTTGAACGTCACAGCGTCCTCCTTCTCGTCGTATAAGCCATTCTTCGGGTCCATTAGTTCCTATAAAATAAAATAAATATTTAAAAATTAATTAAACAATTTTTGTTCACCTCAATTTTAACAAACTGTTCATAGCCATAACATCGATTGGCTGTGAAAATGTGAAATCTGTCCAACTCTCCTCGCTTCATAAGACATTCACCGGTTTGCTTGCAAGAAACAACGCTGAATTGGGAAGCCGCACGACAACTCCAGGCCATGTCTTAAAAATATATTTTTATTATCGGATTTACTTAAGAGTATAAAACTTGCGTGTTCACAAATTAAGATCGCCCACCCGTTTTATCGACATCGCAATAGAGGAAAATGCCAACGTAAGCATCAGAATGTTTGATCAACATTTGCCACGGCAACCCGTTGATGTACACGACAGGGGCACTGAACGCTTCCTTCGGCCCACGCCCTTCTGAAAAATGCTTGAATTTTGACATTTGAAACACAATTTGGCCGCTTCGTTTGTACTTATTGCCTGCAAGGAGAACAATGAAGATGGTGCCCCAGATTTTTCACAAAAAAAGTTCAAAGTGCATCATAAAAAGACTTTTCTAGGCGAGGGCGTATATTCTGAATCTGACATTTACTTCGACTAAACGAACCCTGGCCCCGAATTCGAACATTTTTTTGATCAAAAATCAATTTTGGCCTTAAAATCAAAAGCATGATTCGGTCATTTTTTGCTTTTTCGTTGTAGCTTACAAATTAGTGTTTTTTGGATGATTTCTTAAATCCAATATATAACGGAAGATCCAGGCCCAATTACCTGGATTTTGGATCTGGTTCCAGAAAAATCCAGGTCTGATCCAGACCCAGAGTCAGGCTCTACATTTTACCTTTGGCCTGGTCATGGCCGGTGTTCGACGGACATTCAGATTGTGTCGGGTACATTGTGTGTATTTTTTCGATGTGTGTTCAAAAGGCAAATACAAAACAAAGAATTTTAGGGCTTAAAATTTGCAAGCATTCCAAAAAATGGCAAAAGTTAAAAAAAAGAAATATTTAACCGTTATGAATTGGGATTATCTTATAATTTGAATGGACGTTACTTTTGGGGGCAAATATTGACCCCTAAAAAGGGGAAATGGACGCATTCACTTTTTTGGGAATTATTTAATGTTTTATTTGCTTTCAGCAAAATATTGACCAGGGGAAACAAACAAGCGCCTTTGCAAAATATTGGGGGGGGGGGCTGGGGATGGGTCGGACGGATGTGCTGGAATCGGGAAGATGATGTGAAAAAACATTGGGAGATAAAGACAACAAACGCCTGAAGGCAAAGAAGGATCATCAACACAGAAACGGCAATGTGAATGAATGTGCCACATTTTTGAATTCTCAGTAAAATTCGAATTTTACATGTAAAATTTGAAACTTCCGCCACTTTTCTTTATTGTTTCAATATTTTTTTTCGAAAAAATAGGATTTCAAATTTTACTAATTAAATTCGAATTTAACTAAAATCAATTTCATGAAGGTATTCAAATAATACTAACTCGCTGTGGCTTTCTTTTGTCAAAGTCTCATTCTTTCTTTGAAATATTAAACAAAAAGTTATAAAGAATAATTTGTTTTCTTTCAATACCTATTCTGTTTTGATAGCTCTTAAATATGTTCTTCAATATTGTCTTTTATTATTTTACGATCTGATTGTAATCATTTTTTTTAGAAAAATATCTCTTTTTGAGTCTTTGGGTTTGTTATTTGTAAGTACTGTTCGTTGTTCCTTTCTTCTAAATTAATGAATGTCATCATTAGAGGAGATTAGAGAGTAACTGAGAACCTCTAGTCATCGAGTATTTTACCCAAATCATTATGTTGAAAAGAGGCAATACCAACTACCGTATATACTCTTGTAATCCCCCATGGGGGATTATTTTTCAACCTACTCGGAGGATGGGGGATTATTAGAGGTTGGGGGATTATTTTTAAATTGTTTATCGATAAGTTCATCTATCACGAAATTTTTTACGCAATTTCCATACTTCAGCTGCGAAAATTTTTTTGAAAAAAAAACCATAAAGGGACCCTTTTGGTTTGCAAAATTTGTAGTTTTTGGACCTTTAAACCGGTTTATAAACCGCTTTAAATTCTCAATTTTTATTTCTATCGACAAATTCGTAATTTTGAAAGCCTATATGAGTGATTTTGCCCATTTTTTAATTCAGTGTACAACTGAGCCTCCAGTCAAAAGACACTTCAGTCCTGGGCTCATAAACTTCTGTCGGAGTTGAGACCGCGCAAAAATTTTGTCGGATTCATGCTTTAGAGACCGCGCGGCGTCGATAGGTATATGTTTTGTATGGTTTGGTTTCTGGGTGACCAAATATGATTTGGATGGTTTGCATTCTGGGAGATATGATACATATTACCATGAATTTTATTGGAAATGATGATTCAAAATCAAAAAATGATCAATTGCATTTTAATGGAAATCAAAAAACAATAAATTCGATTGGTTCATTCTGTGTCGAAAAGTTCCTTATGCCGTTCACTCAGTTCCTTCATTGCTTCAGCCCCCAATTTGGTGTTTTCCGAATAATTGTTGATGTAATTCTTTCCGCAAAAATCCTCTTTGGTCATCTCCTCCAAAATTTTCTTCTAAAATGGAATTAAATGTTATTTATTTTATTTTACATATTTTGAACCTTCATGCCAATAATGCCGCACTGATCTGCCAATCGGAATTTGCGAATGGCCGACTTTTTGCTCTTTTTCACCAGAAACTCAACGCATCGATTCACAACGGAATCCAACAAAAAGCGATTTGCCAACAGTAAAATGTCCTCAACACAATCATCTGAATATATTGTGACTTTCATTTTGGGTTAATTTTAACTTTATACCATCCAACTCCTCCTCGTGCTGTGGGTCCATTGTGGAAATTACTTGTTCAAAATCCGCGACGGCATCCGGAACTTCGTCAATATGAATATTTGGTATTTCTTCGGCGTTTTCTCCAAAAAACAAAGTTTGGAAAAATTTCGAATGAGCGGCCAACAGCTAAAATTGTTAAATAAAAATAATTATTTCATTTAAATTGTTTAATTACAAATTTTCAATTAATTTTTAAACTCACGTATTTGTTCACATTCACCGACTGGCCATTGATCAGCAAAGCGTTGTCATAACGAACTCCGCTAAAAATGATTTTGTTAATAGGACCAATCAATAAGCCCATCCCCCAGGGCGGTCGGGGGCAACTTGGCACCGTGAATTTTAAACCTTCAAAGCTTTTTTGTAATAATAATATTGGTTACCATTCGAAAAGCACAAAGTCGATGCTTTAAATTATCTAAAAGGTTATGACTTAGTGCGCCAAGTTGGCACGAAAAAATTGCCATTGTTACAAGCTTTAAGCTATAACTTTAATGAGAAAGACGAATCAACTATCTTTCGCTTTATTAAAGTCAAAAGCCAAGATGTCCTGTTCCGCCTCGGGGGGGAGGGGGGGGGGGATGGTCGACTTTCGTCTGTTTATAATTTCTGAAAGTTTTCATCCAATCGCTTCCATTTAACAAAGTTAAAAGTGCAGCCATCAGCTCGAACTTACGGCATTCCGATGGGCTCTTCCACGACCACTTCGGCTTTGAACGTCACGGCGTCCTCTTTCTCGTCATATAAGCCATTCTTCGGGTCCATCAATTCCTATAAAACAAAACAAATTGAAATAAAAGTTAAAACATTTTTCGTTCACCTCAAATTTGATAAATTGATCGCAACTATTTTCAATTGCATATTTAAATCACCTCAATTTTGTAAGCACAAAAATCGACATTGCTAGCACATTTTCCAGTGTAAATGTGAAATCTGTCCAGAATTCCTATCTTCATAAGGCATTCAACGCTTTTCTTGCACGAAACAACGCTGAATTGGTGAGCCGCACGACAAGACCAGGCCATGTCTAAAGGCATTAAGTCATTTCTTCAAATTGAGAGGAATCATTTAAAATGATAATTAATTTATTACGGATTTTTTAAAATCACAGATCAAATATCGCCTACCAGTTTTGTCACCAAGGCAGCGAATGCCAATGCCAATGTGAACGCAGTTTGGGTCGGCGGCAGTTCCTGGCAAAAATTTGGGACCAATAAAAGAAGCAAAGATTACCCCAACCTTCTCCTTCACATTTACAAGTTGCAATCCCGATTGTCCATGGCAATCCGTTGATGTACACCGTGTCACTTCGTATGACCACCAGCCGCTCACGTCGTTTAACAAATGTCTTGAAGTTCGGCATTCGGAACAAAATTTGGCCGCTGCGGCTATACGCTTTGTCTGAAAAAAGGGGGAAAAATCAATAAATTAATCGATAGTTGAGAGGGCATTTTCACTTCGACCTCTAGTCTGATCAGTATCCGTACTCGACGAAGATTGGGTTCTGGTTCGTTTCATCAGTGAATTTTTCAATCAATGGGTGTGAGAATATGTTTAAGACAATAATAATTCACTGCAAATTTAGCTATAGTAAATACGATGCCTAATTGTTCGGCACGGTACGGTAATACCGCGATATATTTTTTCGGTATTTTACCAAAATACCGAAACCGAAAAAAATTGAGGGATTTCACTATTTTTTCGGTATCGGTATTATTCCGAAATACCGATACCGAATACCGAAAAACCCCATTTGCCGAACACTAGCCTAATGTTGAAATATTTGATTTTCTAATTTGTCAAAATTGTAAAAAAAAAGGCTTTTAATTTAGGGAGAAAACCTTTGTGCTGAGTGAACGTGCCGCGGAACTGTTTCAGGGCACCGAAATTGCTTTTATTAACCTTAATAACTTTTGCATTGGGTAAACATTTTGCTCAAAGCAAATGAATATTCAAATTGATGAGACAAAATGAGATTAATTTCTAAAGAAGTGAATGTGCGTGCCAATCCCCCGTTTTTAAGGTCAACATTTGCTCCCAAAGGTAACGTCCATTCAAATTTATAAGCTAATCCCAATTTAAATATTCTTTTTTTAGCTTTTGTCATTTTAGAAATGCTTGCGAATTTTAAGCGTACAATTCTTTGTTTTATATTCTTTATGTGGTCGTCCATTTGATAATAAATAATTTAATTAAAATCAGTTTATCAGCAAGGCTCCATTTAGTTTTATTTTAATAAAATTTTAATTCAATTTGAAAAAATCTCCGTTTATCCGTTGTTGTTTGGCCGTTTTTCCCGTTTTTTCAAACAAATATTTCCGCCCATCCCTGCTTTTTTCTTTAAATGGTTTAGTTTTAAAAGAATTGCTTGCACTTTAGCATTTCCAAAATTACCCGGGTAATTCCAGAATTATCCGTTTTTCAAAATAATCCGTAACATGTTATATTAATTGGCACTTTATTTTTGAATTCGATCAATTTTATGATAAAGTCTGTGAATTACCCAATAAAACTTTTTGTATGTTATCTTGATTTTGACGGAAATTTGTTTTCTTTCTAAATTAAAACGGAAAACACAAATAAATACATAAATAGCCAAGATGGGAGGTTCACATAATTATTCAACGCATTGCTAATCAACAGGGATGGGATTTTTAGGCTCAAAAAATCTCGAAATAGGCGCTTAAATAGGTCTGAAAAAAGTGCCAAAATAGGCTCCAAAACTCAAGCTCATAAGCAAAAATAGTCTTGATAAAAATGTGTAAAAATAACAATAATGGCTTAAAAAATCGTTTTTTACATGTGAAAATTATCAATCAGTAGGGCTGCTACTTTTAGGCAAGAAAAATCGCAAAAAGGCGCATAAAAAAGCACGAAATTCTAATAAAAATTCTGGAAAAATAAATCAATTTTTTATGAAAATTTTTCAAAAAAATTAGTGATCTTTGCACGAAAAATTTGAATTTATTTCACTTTTCTTAAGACATTTTTTGAAAGCTCAAAAATATGCACAAAAGTTCAAAAAAGTCGCCAAAAATGGCTCCAAAAATCTTCAAATACCCGAAATAGGCTTGAGAGCCTAGTTTTGACGTGAAACCCCAAAATAAGTTTTCCTAGGGCTGAATAGCCTCGTTAAAACGGCAAAATTTCCGACTAAAAACATGTTTTTCGTGCATAACTCCGCCAAAACAAAGCTGCAGAAAAAATAGACAAAAACCTAAAAATCCCATCCCTGATCAGGGATGGGCGAAATTTCGGTTTCGGGTGACACCCGAAATTTCGGGTATTTTGGGGTTTCGAGTTTCGGGTTCGGGTAATTACCCAAAAGTTTGGGAAAAATACACCCCTAAAGATTGGATTTTTGGAATAAATGTAATTTTTAAAAGGTTGCTCAAAAAATATTTGAAAGTTGCTATAACCGTACGACAAATTACAAATAATTGTTATAAAAAGAAAATGGAATCACTAAACTTTTGCTGTCCATTATTTAAATTAGAGTTGGTCGGGACCGAGATTTTTGGGAAAACCAGGACCAGGATTGAGAAATTAAAAAAACTAGGGTTGCACGGGACCGGGACCGGGACGGGATTTCCCGGTTTTTTCAGGTCCCGGTCCCGGTCGGGACTTTTTAAAAACTGAAAGTCCCGGTTTTTTGGTCCCGCCGGGACCGGGACCAACCGGGACTAAATGTACACCCCTAATGATGGCATCATTGAGCGAAAATTTCAACCATTTTTACTTACTTTTCTCAATTAAGTGGATGGCTTAGTGGTTTGTCCTTTTGGTGAGTCTCATGTTATGTGTTGGGTTCGAACCCGCTTGAGTGTAAGCACTTATTTAATGGCTTTCCCCTCTACTCAAATACGCTTCCCCTCATTAATGAGATATTTTAAATAAATATAAATATACTAATATTTTTTAATTAAAAATGCGCACAAAAAAGAATAGGTACAAGAATTTTTGAAATAAATTCATCACGTCTTCCTGAATTTTTGCATTAATTTCTTAACAAAATATCATTAAAATCTTCAAAAAATTCCCCCGGCGGCGCCTGTCGGCACCGCCGGACATCCTCCACTCTTACGTAAACCAATTTTTTCCGAAATTCCGGAGCAAAAGTCATAATTTTGCTAAAATTTTGATGAAATTTCTTTAACAAAATTGAGTCAAAATTTCAAAAATTTTTCTCGGCGGCGCCTATTGGTACCGCCGACCCCCACCTCTTAAAAGTAAAGCAGAAAGAATGATAATGATAAAATTGAAGTCAAAGACAATAAGGAAGATAATTTTGAATAAAAAAAAAAATTTTGTTTTACCAATGAACATTAGGAAAAAAAAATTTCTCCCTTGAAAAGTCCCGGTTAGTCCCGGTCCCAGTTGAAAATCTTGGTTCCGGTCCCGGTTTTTTTGGTCCCGGCAAGTCCCGGTCCCGGTTTTTCCACAAAAAGTCCCGGTCCCGGTTTTTCCAAAAAGTCCCGGTCCCGTGCAACCCTAATTGTAACTGATCTGAGAAAAAATTTGTCGGATGAGACCTTGAAAGAATTGCTTTTTCTTCATCTACCACTTTATGGATTTAAATTAGAGACCGGTAAAAAAAATTTCCGGGAACAGGGTTTTCAAAAAGTACGGGACGGGAATCCCGTCTTTTTCCCGTTCCCGTGCTATCCCGTTCAATTTTTGACGGGAATCCCGGCGAGAACGGGAAAAATTTTAAAAATAATGCAAAAAATTTTTCTAACATTTTTTTGGTGTGTACTTTGCGATAACTTTGATTATGCAACTGGAGAGTCCGAATGAACGGGAAAAGTGGGTCCATTGTGGCGATAAGCCGTTCAAAATCGAGGCGTCCGGAACTTCGTCAATTTGAATTTTTGGTATTTCTTCGACATTCTTTTCAAAAAACAAAGTTCGGAAATATTTAGAATAGCCAGCCAAGATCTAAAATGATAATTAATAATAATTATTATATCCACATAAAACTGCCATCGGATTTTGTTAAATAAAAAATCTATGCTATTTTGTAATTTTTTGTTCAAATTTTGTACATAATTTTCGCGAGAATTTCGACGATTTACCATTAACAGTTATGGAAAATTATTTAATCCACCTCAACTGTGTAAGCACAATCATTGACGCTGCTAACATGATTTGCAGTGTAAATCTTAAAGCTGTCCCACTCTCCTCGCTTCAAAAGACATTCACCGCTTTTAATGCAAGAAACAACGCTGAATTGAGCTGCCGCACGACAAGACCAGCCCATGTCTAAAGGCGTTTAAATGCGTTTTCTATACGTTCAAAATTAAAAATGTTGATAATTTATAATTAAAAAAAAACATCAAAATTTGGCCAGTAAAGCCTACCCTCGTCACAATGTGTAAGCGGGGAAGAATGTACGCGGCGACAGCGTGACCGGCTTCATGATAGGCCGTATTGCGCAGCTCCTCCCATTCGGCATCCTGTTAAAAAAGGCATATTTAAATGATTAAATTGTAATTTTAAATATTGCGTTTAAGGAGGAAAAATACGTCCTTATATCCCGGTTTGGTTTTTAAATTTGCAGGGTTTTGGGTCCGGTTTTGACCCAATTGGTTAAAACACAAACTGCTTTTATTTTAAATAAACAATTGACAAATATTAAAGTTAGACATATTTTTTCTTTTATTAATTTTTGCTCATCTTGTCCAGGTCTGACATTATCAACTCGGCAATTCTGCGTTTGGCCCGTCTGGACCAACTCATTTACATTGCGTTGCCCGACGAGCCCAGCCGCCTGCAGATCTACCGGGCGTCGTTCGAGGAGGTTTGGATTGTGATTAGTAAACAGGAGTCTTCGCAAAAAATCAATGTTTTTCGTTGGTTTGGGTTCAGTTTTATGGGGGGGGGGAGGAGGTCGGTTTTCGCCAACCGGGTACCCGTCATTTTGTCATTTTTGGGTGCCGTTACCGGACTTTTTGGCAAAAAAATATGGAATTTTTATTAAAAAAATCGATGTTTTTCGTTGGTTTGGGTCAATTTTAGGGGGGGGGGGGGACGGGAAGGTCGGTTTTCACCAACCGGGTACCCGTCATTTTGTCATTTTTGGGTGCCGTTACCGCATACCGGGATAAAAATGCTCGAATCTGGTTAGCCAAAATTTCCGAAACTGGTGGTATGAAAAGCTACAGCAACCGTTCACCTATGAAAGTGCTCTTACACCTCAACTTCACCCGTGAGTCTAAACTGGCTTTTTCAATTAAATCCAACAAATTTGCGGCAAACCTGGAGCGATGGCATCAATTTCTTCGATGAAAAGGATGGCAGGCGAATTCTTCTCGCATTCAGAAAAGGCCTTTTGCAGGTTCGACTCCGACTCGCCGGCTTCAAATCCTTTTGTGTAGAAACAGAAGCCATTAAAAAATTTTTGCACTCAAATGATCTAATATCTAAAAAAGAGAAATTCAAAAAAATAGAAATGGAGAACTAAGATTGAATGAATTTAATCGGCAAATCAATAGGTGAAATGGGGAGTGGGGGTTGTTTGGGCCCCAGAGACGTTAGCCTAAGCTGAGCCTAAGCCTAAGCCAACCTAAGCTTAGGCTTAGGCCTAAAGCTCACCCTAGGCTGAGCTTAAGCTCTGCGTTTACTGGAAACGTGTGTAGGAGTCGCACGTAGTTCCGCCAGCACTCATTTTGGCAAAAGCGTAGAGGTGTACTTGCTTTATGTGTCAATTTCACTTTCAGTTTTTTGGTTTCAATTGAATTTGACATTGAAAATTCTTAAAAATAGTGAAATCAGTATTTGATGTAAAAAAAAATGCCCTAAATCAATGATTTAAAAACATTGTAAGTCGTGAAAGTGAAAAAAGACCCTGGGCCCAAACGTGGGGCCCAAACGACCTGCTCCCGAATTGGGGTCCCAACCTATCTCATCTACCACACTCATCCATTACAACGTTTGAAAACTCTTTTTAATGTGAACAAAATGAAACAATATTTGTATCATTTAAAAGCTCTTAATAAGTTTGATCTATACAGTCATGGTCATATGTTTAGGAATTTTTCCTTTCACTATTTGAAACGAGTATAAAATTTTTAATTGATTTTTTTAGAAAACAGTTCTTATGCATCTTTTGTAGCATTTTTTATGGGCTATTTATTGATTAAATTTGTGAGAGGAAAATAGTTTTTTCATATCAATGCCACTACTTCAAAATGACTGACCCCCTTTTTAGGTGGTCATATGTTTAGGAATTTTTTTTCTATAAAATAAAACTCAATATTTAGTTGACTCAAAAATACATAAAAATTCATGCTAATATACCTTTTGATACTGATCAAAAAAGATACTTGGACCAAGTTGCTACAACACCTCCTTCATGGAGATCCGGAAACCCCAAAATACACTGAAAGTGAGGGTCATTTTGGAGAAAAAATCCCTGAGGGCTTGGAAAATTTTTTCTTGCAAACCCTTTATGAGGCATAAGTAGCCCACAAAATTCTCTACAAAACATCTTTTGTAGCTAAGCTCTAACTTTTTTCTCCGATGAGCTAAGGGTGCTTTTGCAACTTAGTGGGTGACCGTCCGTAGGGGGTACTGTAGCGTAAAATTGGAAATTCAGTTAGGCGCTTCTGTGAAACAGATAAATGCCTAATAAAATCATTATATAAGTTTTTAAGGCTTTTTTAATAATTAGGCAAATAAAAACTTCTATTTTAAGTGAGAAATCACGATTTTTAAATCCGACAATTATTTCGATACGCTTAACTTCATTTGTGTGCGGCGGATCCTTCTTAAATTTTCACCATCCCTAGAAAACAAAATAAGGAATTGTTTCTAAGGGGTTTTGGCTGAAAGTTATGGGGTCATTCTCGCGGTAGTCAAAAACGTTTAAATTCTTTAAACCAAATTTTTTCAAAATTCTCCCACCGCACAGTTATTTTTTTGAATTAGTGGGAAAATGGCATAAATTTTGGCGTTTCGCCTAATTTTGACCGCTGCTGGGCTTCGTTGCAGGGCGTTTCGACACATTTCGACACTGGAAAGTAACAATCTAATTCATTCTGGTACTTCTTTCCGTTCTGGGGCCACAAATTCAAAATTACTTCAATTTTGGGTTTTGGTGTGGTCCAATACAAATCGATTTAGATGTGGCATGAAAATTTTTCACATCGAATGAATGCTCTAAATAACGGTTGAGGGGGGGGGGGGGGGTCGTTTGGCGCCACCGACAAATTTTGAGTCATTGATTTTTGAAAATATTTATTAATTTCAAATCAAAAATAATAAAAATACTTATTAACACTTTCGTTTTTTACTCAATGCATTTTTCAAATTTAAAAATACACAACGAAAATGTATGGAAACAATTCGGCGGCAGAAGTAACAAATAAATTGGATGCAAAAACGAATAAAAAACACAAATATATTAGTTTAGCAAAAAATAATTAATAAATTTAGTGTATTTCTTAAACATAAAATTTTAAATTTTTATTCTCTTTTCTAACAACAAAAGTCCCGGTACCGGTTGAAAACCTTGGTCCCGGTCCCGGTAAGTCCCGGTCCCGGTACCGGTTGAAAACCTTGGTCCCGGTCCCGGTTTTTCCCAAAAGTCCCGGTCCCGGTTTTTCCCAAAAGTCCCGGTCCCAGTACCGGTTGAAAACCTTGGTCCCGGTCCCGGTTTTTCTCAAAAGTCCCGGTCCCGCTCAACCCTACTTAAAAGTGTCTTTTCTTTAATTTTTAAAATTTAAACCGGTTCAAAACCGCTTTAAATTCTCAAATTTTATTTTTTATTGACAAATTCGTAATTTTGAAGGCCTATATGAGTAAGGCTGTCGGTTTCAAACCGAAGCGAACCGAGACCGAAAACCGGTATTTTTTCGGTTTGGTTAACCGAAATGCTTCGGTTCGGTTACCGGTTTCGGTTCGGTTCTAATAAACGACAATAAATATGACTTTCTGTTTTACTAATTTGAATTTTTGACAAAATACATTTTAAATTGTTCAGTGAGTATCTTATCAATTTCTAAACAATTTTTAAGTTATTTCTAATTTTTTAAAAATATTTTTGGGCAGAATTTAACTTTGAAATTCATTATTTTTTGGTTGGAGAACTCACCTAATTTCTAGCTTTGTCAAATGTTGAGGGAGGACCCTTTTGTTTTGTCAGATTGGTAATTATTGGACCAATTTCTTAACAAAATTCACAGCATTTTTAAAAATTTTTTTTTGTTGCAAATCTCGTAACAAAATTGAGTCAAAAATTCAAAATTTTCTCGGCGTCGGCACCGCCGACCTCCCCCCCCTTCCTCCCCTAATTGTAAGGGAAGCAGAAATCGCAAAAAAAAATTGCATTTTTGTAAATTCCTTAACAAAAAGAGAACAAAACTGAAAATGCACCCCTAATAATCAAATATTTTTTGGAAAAATTGCTTAACAAAAATGCTATAAAAAGGGGAAAATGCTCCCCTAAAAATCGTCTGGGAAATGGAGTTTTCAACCATTGGGTTCGGAAAACCAAAAATTTCGGTTCGGTTTCGGTTAACCGAAAGTTTCGGTTCGGTTTTCGGTTTCGGTTCGGTAAAACCGAAAGCTTCGGTTCGGTTATCGGTTTCGGTTTGGTAAAACCGAAAGCTTCGGTTCGGTTACCGGTTTCGGTTAACCGAAAATTTTTTGAAACCGACAGCCTTAGGTCCATTGTGGAAATGACTTGTTCAAAATTATCGACGGCATCCGGAACTTCGTCAATTTGAATATTTGGCGATTCTTTGGCGTTTTCTCCAAAAAACAAACTTTGGAAATATTTCGAATGAGCGGCCAACAGCTAAAATTGTTAAATACAAATAAATTGTTTTACAAATTTTCAATCACCCACCCCCCAGGGCGGTAGGGGGCAACTTGGCACCGTGAATTTTAAACCTTCAAAGCTTTTTTGTAAAATAATATTGGTTACCATTCAAAAGCACAAAGTCGATGCTTTAAATTATCTAAAAGGTTATGACTTAGTGCGCCAAGTTGGCACCAAAAAATTGCCATTGTTACAAGCTTTAAGCTATAACTTTAATGAGAAAGACGAATCAACTATCTTTCGCTTTATTAAAGTCAAAACCGAGAGCTTTCGATAGCCATTTGACTAAGTTATGTATGACCAACGGCGCCAAGATGTCCTGTTCCGCCTCGGGGGGGAGGGGGGGGGGGATGGTCGACTTTCGTCTGTTTATAATTTCTGAAAGTTTTCATCCAATCGCTTCCATTTAACAAAGTTAAAAGTGCAGCCATCAGCTCGAACTTACGGCATTCCGATGGGCTCTTCCACGACCACTTCGGCTTTGAACGTCACGGCGTCCTCTTTCTCGTCATATAAGCCATTCTTCGGGTCCATCAATTCCTATAAAACAAAACAAATTGAAATAAAAGTTAAAACATTTTTCGTTCACCTCAAATTTGATAAATTGATCGCAACTATTTTCAATTGCATATTTAAATCACCTCAATTTTGTAAGCACAAAAATCGACATTGCTAGCACATTTTCCAGTGTAAATGTGAAATCTGTCCAGAATTCCTATCTTCATAAGGCATTCAACGCTTTTCTTGCACGAAACAACGCTGAATTGGTGAGCCGCACGACAAGACCAGGCCATGTCTAAAGGCATTAAGTCATTTCTTCAAATTGAGAGGAATCATTTAAAATGATAATTAATTTATTACGGATTTTTTAAAATCACAGATCAAATATCGCCTACCAGTTTTGTCACCAAGGCAGCGAATGCCAATGCCAATGTGAACGCAGTTTGGGTCGGCGGCAGTTCCTGGCAAAAATTTGGGACCAATAAAAGAAGCAAAGATTACCCCAACCTTCTCCTTCACATTTACAAGTTGCAATCCCGATTGTCCATGGCAATCCGTTGATGTACACCGTGTCACTTCGTATGACCACCAGCCGCTCACGTCGTTTAACAAATGTCTTGAAGTTCGGCATTCGGAACAAAATTTGGCCGCTGCGGCTATACGCTTTGTCTGAAAAAAGGGGGAAAAATCAATAAATTAATCGATAGTTGAGAGGGCATTTTCACTTCGACCTCTAGTCTGATCAGTATCCGTACTCGACGAAGATTGGGTTCTGGTTCGTTTCATCAGTGAATTTTTCAATCAATGGGTGTGAGAATATGTTTAAGACAATAATAATTCACTGCAAATTTAGCTATAGTAAATACGATGCCTAATTGTTCGGCACGGTACGGTAATACCGCGATATATTTTTTCGGTATTTTACCAAAATACCGAAACCGAAAAAAATTGAGGGATTTCACTATTTTTTCGGTATCGGTATTATTCCGAAATACCGATACCGAATACCGAAAAACCCCATTTGCCGAACACTAGCCTAATGTTGAAATATTTGATTTTCTAATTTGTCAAAATTGTAAAAAAAAAGGCTTTTAATTTAGGGAGAAAACCTTTGTGCTGAGTGAACGTGCCGCGGAACTGTTTCAGGGCACCGAAATTGCTTTTATTAACCTTAATAACTTTTGCATTGGGTAAACATTTTGCTCAAAGCAAATGAATATTCAAATTGATGAGACAAAATGAGATTAATTTCTAAAGAAGTGAATGTGCGTGCCAATCAATCCCCATTTGACTAAGTTATGTATGACCAACGGCGCCAAGATGTCCTGTTCCGCCTCGGGGGGGGGGGGGGGGGGGGTCGACTTTCGTCTGTTTTGCAAATTTAAATCACCTCAATTTTGTAAGCACAAAAATCGACTTTGTCAGTACAATTGCCAGTGTAAATGTTAAAACTGTCCAGATGGCCTCTCTTCATAAGGAATTCACCGCTTTTCTTGAAAAAAAACAACGCTGAATTGAGCTGCCGAACGACAAGACCAGGCCATGTCTAAAGGCATTATTAAGTCTTTTCTTCGAATTGAGAGGAATCACGGCTTTTGTTACGCAAAGTTGGGTTTTTCCTTAATTTTCAAAAATTTAAACCGGTTCAAAAACCGCTTTAAATTCTCAATTTATTGACTAATTCGTAATTAGCGCATCAAATAACATATTTTCAGACAATTTCTAGAATAAAAATTTTTTTTTTAAATTTGGGCCAAAAGGTTCCCCCCTATGATTTTTGCCCAACTTTGAAGGGCTATAACTTTCTTCATAGTGGTTTCCGGAGCAAAAAAAATTATGCCGTTCGATTTCTCTCGACGAGAGCCAAATTCTATTGTACTAATTTTCAGGATAATTCGTAATTTTTGAAGCAATTTTCTTAACAAATTGAGTCGAACCGGGGACGTATACTCTGGAAGGCATAACCGCTGAAATTCTGCCGATTTTAAAATTAATCGGTGAGTGCCCGATTTATTTTTAAGGGTAAAATGGGGCCATTCGGCCAACCAGCATGAGAATTTTTTTTTGAAATGCGGATTAGCGGATTTTTATGGTTTTATTTGTTAGATCCTTGTGGGCTTTTTGTGATTTTTTTGGGAAAAATGACAATAAAAATTGCGTTTTTGCCGTGTCTGCCCCTGCCCTGTTTATAGAAATGTCGCCGCAATTTTTTGTGTGCCAAAGGAATTGTCACTGTCTGCCTCTGAATCTCTGCGCTCCCATTATGTTGAAGCAATTCGTCTTTTATAATTCGTCGCCATTCGTCGATTGATGACATAATGATGAAAACATTCAACGAAATGACTGTTTGAACTTGTGTACTTTTTTTATCATTAGAAGTTTTCAAAACATTACGCTTACTCGGCAAAATGTCCTCCTACCAATAAGTCATAAACCCACCCCCCGAAATCCAAGCCTGACTACGGCCCTGAATTTGTTATAAAATTGGTATTTTGTTCATTTGACAGAATTTTTGATCTTTTTTCATAATTGTCAAACATACATATTCACATTTACATTCAAATGAAACGATCCAGAACCCAATCTTCGTCGAACACTGGTAGTGGTGATAAGGCAAAAGGTAAAATGGCATTTTAACGATATTTAATCAAATTTTTGTTGGATTTTGCCTTTTTAGACAATAAGTACAAACGCGGCCAAATAATGTTTCGGATGCCAAAATTCAAAGAATTTTCTAAAGGGCGTGAGCCGAAGGAAGTGTTCAGTGCACCGGTTGTATACATCAACGGGTTGCCATGGCGAATCAAGATCGAACATTCGGATGCTTACGTCGGCATTTACCTACAGTGTGATGGCGATGAAACGGGTGAGTGATCTTAATTTGTGAATACTGGGAAGATTTAACCCTCTTTAATAAATCCCATAATAATTATTTTAAAGACGTGGCCTGGAGTTGTCGCGCGGCTTTCCAATGCGGCATTGTTTCGTGCAAGAAAAGCGGTGAATGCCTTATGAAGCAAGGAGATCTGGACATATTTCACATTTACACAGCCAATTGTCGTAGTTGGGGCTATAAACATTTTGTTAAAATTGAGGTAAACAAAAATTGTTTAATTTAAATTTAGTTTTATTTAATTTTATATTACAGGAACTGATGGACCCAAAGAATGGGTTTTACTCTAATTGTAAGGAGGAGGACGCCGTTACATTCAAAGCCGAAGTGATCACTGAAGAGGGAGTGCCGTAAGTTTAAAAAAAATGTTCAACTTTTCTCATTTTCTAAATTAAAATTTTGTTTTAGCGGTGTGCGCCTCGAAGATCCTTTGCGGGTCAATGGAGAAGTTGTGTATGTGAACAAACATGTGAGTTAAATTCAAATTTTTTTAAAATAATTTTTAATTGTATCATTTTCAGCTGTTGGCGGCCCACTCGAAATTTTTCCAAAATTTGTTTTTTGGAGAAAACGCCGAAAAATCGCCAAATATTCAAATTGACGACCTTTCTGATGCCGTCACATATTTTGAACAAGTCATTTTCACAATGTATCCTCACAACATGGAGTTAACCGGTAACAATAATATTTTTTGGGCATTTAAAGTATAAATGCAAGTCACAAAATATTCAGATGAATATGTTGAGGGCGTTTTGATATTGGCAAATCGTTTTTTGGTGGATTCCGTTGAAAAATGTTGCGTTGAATTTCTGTTGACAGAGAGTGATAAGTCGGCCATTTGCAAATTCCGATTGGCAGATCTTTGCGGCATCGTTGACATGAAGGTCGATACAAAATGTTTTTTTTAAATAAATTTCAATTTAATTCGATCATTTTTCAGAAGACAATTTTGGATGGGATGACCAAGGAGGACTTTTTGATTGCCGGGGAGAATTATTTCAGCAATCTGTCGGAAACCGACAAATTGGGAATCGATGAGAGAAATGAGCTGAAGGCACGCCACAAGGTCGGCACAGAATGAGCACTGAAGAGGCCAGAGATCATTTTGATTGATTCACATTTTTTGATTACCAAATTTTTATTTTTTTTATTGAACTTGTCATTTCTTTTGTCTTTTTTTACCATATTGGTAACAAAAGCAATAAAAGTTTAAAAAAATGTACCTTTTCGGCAAACGAACAAAAATCAAATTAAGAGTAAGTTTGGCAGACATTTTTTACTCATATTATAATCCAGAAAAGCTTTATTAAATTCGATGAACATTAAATGATTGATGGGATGGGATTGTCTGGAAAACGTCACTTGGGACCCCAGGGCTGGGCAAAACGGCACCCGGAAAATGCGACACCAAATGATATTGATTGACTGTTTGAATTAGGGTTCACCCCGAGGGTCGGGTATCGGGTTGAGAAAAATGTCGGGTCGGGTTTCGGATCGGGTCGACCTAAAAAACTTCGGGTCGGGTTTCGGGTCGAGAAAAAAGCTGGGTTTTAAAGCGAATAAAATGCACGGAAAGGATGAGAGAACTAAAATAAATGGACAACACGCGGTTGAGGGGGTTGAGGGAAGGGGGGGGGGGGGGAGGTGTCCGTCAGGGATGGGAGCCGACGGCCTCAAAAAATTTCGGAACTCGGAAGTCGGAATTCCGGGGCCTCAAAAAATTTCGGAACTCGGAAGTCGGAATTCCGGGGCCTAAAAATTTTTCGGAAGTCGGAATTCCGGGGCCTAAAAATTTTTCGGAACTCGGAAGTCGGAATTCCGAGCCCAAAAATGTCGGAACTCGGAATTCGGAAGTCGGAACTCGGAAGTTTTAAAAATTTTCTTAAATATCTTGCCTTGACTTGAATAAATTAATTTACGAATCAAAAACCTAATACATCAAACATTTAACAATCAAATTCAAAAATCGGCATGTTTGATTGGAAAAAAAAGTTCGAGCATTTTTTAATTTTAGGTCCAAAAATTCCTGAAATTGAAACAGGTTTTCTGGGGGAGAGGGAGGGGGTCGGCGGTGCCGATAGGCGCCGCCGAGAAATTTTTGAATTTTTGACTCAATTTGTTAACATTTGCAACCAAAATTTTAAAAATGGTATTTTTTTGAAGCTTTTTGGGAATGATTAGGAAAATACTTTAAATTGCAAAAAATCACCATTTTATAAGGTTTTTTGAGCGATGTTTTTTGTTTTTCGACTAAGAATCAATAAAAAGATTAATTATTAAATTAAAAAAATAAATGTGTTTTCACTCGGAGTAGAACTCCGATGAATAACTTATGATAGAGATAAACCACTGAGCCAACCAGGTATTGATAAGACAATGCGTGCAAAAGGTATTAAATTAAGGATTTTAAAATTTGATTTGGCATTATGTTTTATAAACAAAATCGGTACAAATTGTCATTTTGTTTTGCAAAAGTTTGGGTAACACTTCCGAAAAGTTCCGATTTTTTCTTCAAAATTCCGGAAGTCGGAACTCGGAATTCCGCATTCTCAAAAAATTTCGGAAGTCGGAAGTCGGAATTCCGAGCCCAAAAATGTCGGAACTCGGAAGTCGGAATTCCGAAAATCGGAATTCCGACCATCCCTGGTGTCCGTTTGGCACCGGCCGTTTTGGTGCCGCCGACTAGAGCTGTTCGAGAGTCTCGGTCTCGGTTCTCGAGTCGAGAAATTTCTCGGTTTTTTTGGGTCTCGGTTCTCGGTCTCGGTGTCATTACCCGGTCTCGGAAAACGAGACTCGAGAACCGAGACTTTTTTGCACTGGTAAAGATTGACCTTTTTGGTGAGAATTCTTTACAGAATTCTGAGCCTGAAAGATCGAAAAATACATAAAAATCAATTTTAGGAATCGTTAATTTAATATCTTTTGCACGGTTTCGCATGCTAGAGTCGTTGGCTCAGTGGTTGAATTCTGTCACATAGTTTATTTACCGGAAGTTCTATTCCCCTACTGAGAATCGATTTATCTTTTCATTTAATGAATTGTTTTTTTATTGATTCTTATTTATTAGTCAAAAAACAAAAAAATCACTCAGAAAACCTAATATTTAAGCACATTTTCCTAACTGAATTCACTAAACTTTTTTTTTCCCCCGGCGGCGCCTATCGGCACCACCGGGCGGACTCCTCCTATTCCTAAAAAGCTTCAAAAAATCCGGCAATTTTTTAAAATTTTGGTTGCAAAACTCTTAACAAATTTGAGTGAAAAATTCAAAATTTTCTCCGGCGGCGCCTATCGGCACCGCCGACCCCCCCCCCCTAAAAGTGAAGCAGAATTTGCAAAAAAAAATCGTATTTTTGAAAATTATTTAACAAAATAGCAGTAAAATGGAAAATGACCCTTTAAAATCGACATTGAAAATTTGCGGAGCTAAAATCAAATTTTTTTTTTAAATTTCGAAAAAAAAATTTGAAATTTCTCGATTCTCGGTTCCCGAGTCGAGAAATTTCTCGGTTTTTTTGGGTCTCGTTCTCGGTCTCGAGTCTCGGGGTCATTTCTCGGTCTCGGTTCTCGGTGTCATTTCTCGGTCTCGATTCTCGGTAAATTTCAAGTCTCGAACAGCTCTACCGCCGACAAGTTTTGAGTAGAGTAGGACGGGATCCGGATCTCGGCCGGATCGGTCGGGATATCCCGGTTTTTGGAATCCCGATCCCGGTAGGGCCGGGATTAACAGGGATAAAAATTAGGGCGGACGGGTACCCGACACGCAAATACCCGAGTCGGGTATTTATCCGTACCCGCCCGCCCATTTGCGAAAAAATACCCGCCCGACCCTCAAAAACCGGCTTTTTCATTACCACTATTTGGGCATTTTTTCGAAAAATTTTCATAAAAATGCAATGTGAATTTTCTTGTCAAGATCCTTTAAAGAAAATTTGTTTCCTTTACCCACAATTTTTTGCTCAATACACCTTTAAAGACCGAAAGTTTTCAAGATTTTGGAAGTTGGTCTTTTTTTGATTCGTTTAAATTTTCTTTTTGAGTTTCACGGGGGTTTTAAATATAAGGGGAACTCTTGTTTTGTAAAATTCAAGTGGACCAATTTTCTTAACAAACCTTGTTAAAATCTTCAAAAATAAATTCCGGCGTTTGGACCACAAAAACTTAAAATTTCAATTTTTTAATGGCGGCGCCTATGGGAGTGTGCCGGGAATTTTTTTTTGAAGATTTGTTAAGAAAATTATCAATTTTTTCAAAAATTTTCGACTTTCTGCTTAAAATTTCGGAAACCGGACTTCCGATCCCAGAATGTCGGAAATCCGCCCAAACGAAATTTCGATCACCTCCGATCCCAAGCGGAGACGAAATGTAGCAGTTTTCACAGTTTAATGTGGATCCGGCCGGGTTCACGGACTCACCAGTCTAAGATTGCCATGGCTTTTGTAAAACGTTTTGTTGAATGAAAAAGAAATGATAAAAAGTTTCATCGAAAAAGCAAATTTGCATAAATTTGTTAATCAAAATGTGAATTGTTTTCAATCAATCAAGATCTTCTCCAGTTTTCCATTCAGCCGAAAAGTTCATAGTTGCGTCCACACAGTTCTTTCATTGCTTCGACTCCCAATTTGGTGTTTTCCGAATAATTGTCCACGTAATTCTCCCAAGAAACCGCAAAGTCCTCCTTGGTCATCTCGTTCAAAATTCTCTCCTAAATTAATTTAAATTTAACAAAAATCTGTGTGTTTGGACCTTCATGGCAATAATGCCGCATTGATGTGCCAATCGAAATTTGCAAATAGCCGACTTATCGCTTTTCGTCAACAGAAAGTCAACGCATCGATTCACAACGGAATCCAACAAAAAACGATTTGCCAATAGCAAAACGCCCTCCACACATTCATCTGAATGATTTAAATTGTCATTTGGGTTCATTTTAACTTTAACCATCCAACTCCTCCTCGTTCTGTGGACACATTGTGGCGATAAGCCGTTGAAAATTATCGACGGCGTCCGGAACTTCGTCAATTTGAACTTTTGGCATTTCTTCCGCATTTTCTCCAAAAAACAAAGTTCGGAAAAATTTCGAATAACCAGCCAACATCTAAAATGATAATTAATAATAATTATTATTTTTTCAAATTTAATTTAAACTCACATATTTGTTCACGTTCACCAATCCGCCATTGACCAGCAAAGTATCTTCGAGGCGCACACCGCTAAAACATAAAATGAGAAGAGTTGAGCAAATATCCAGTAATCAATAGAAGTTTGCTGATCTGACTGATCTGATGAGTTTTAAAAGGAAACTCACGCCAATCCAATGGGCTCTTCCACGACCACTTCTGCTTTGAATGTCACAGTGTCCGCCTTCTCATCGTAAAAGCCGTTCTCCGGGTCCATTAATTCCTATAAAAAGTTTAGAGAACATTCCCAGAGAATGCATTTTTGCTCTTTGTACTAAACAAGTTTGAGAAAATGAGTGAAAATTTCTTAACAAAACAAACTCAATTTTTTTCGAGATTCTCGATCAAAATATTTCAAGTTTGGGGGCTCTATTTTAAAAGCGAATATTTCAAACATTAATAAAAAAATTTTAAAATTCACTTTGAAAAAATTTTTGCCCCGTTTTTCCGTCTTACGTTAAAAGATATTTTCTTTTATTACTGATTGATCGCATAAAGCTGACATCAGATTTTGTTAAATAAACTTAGTGCTAAATTTTTGATTTTTTGTTCAAATTTCGTACAAAATTTTTGTGTGTCTGCCGTGAGAATTTCGACGATATTACCATTAACATTTATTGAAAATTAATTAATCCACCTCAACTGTGTAAGCACAACAAGGGCCATTTCTAGTACAATTGGCAGTGTAAATATCAAATTCGTCCAACCCTCCTCGCTTCATAAGACTTTCACCGCTTTCCTTGAAAGAAACAACGCTGAAGTGAGAAGCCGCATGACAAGACCAGGCCATGTCTAAAGGCGTTTAAATGTTTTCTTCAAATTGAGAGGAGTAATTTAAAAAATGTTTTAATTAATTCATAAATAAAAAAATCAGATTATTCAAATGAAAATATTCGCCTACCAGTTTTGTCGCCAGAGCAGCGCAGGCCAATGTCAATGTGAATGCAGTTTTGGTCGGCGGCCGTTCCTGGCAAAAATGTGGATTCCATAAAAGCAAAGATTACACTGCGCCCCGTCAGTTCTAAATACACACACAACCTGCACATTTACAAGTCGCAATCCTAATTGCCCATGGCAATCCGTTGATGTCCACCGTGCCACTGGACCGCCACCTTATCGTTCCCGGCCGGTCACGTCTTTTAACAAATGTCTTGAAGTTCGACATTCGGAACAAAATTTGACCCCTGCGGCTGTACGCTTTGTCTAAAAAAAAGGGAGAAAATCAATAAATTAATCGATCGTTGAGAGGGCATTTTCGACTTCGACCTCTGGCCCGATCAGCATCCGTACTTGACGGCGATTGGGTTCTGGTTCGCTTCATCAGTGGATTTTTCAATCAATGACAATAATAATTCGCTGCAAATTTATGTGACAAATAAATGCGGTGAAGTTGAAATGTTGAACTTTTTTATTTTCTTATAAAATTAAACACAAAACTTTTTATATTTTCGGATCTTATAGCATCCAATGAATGCAATTATTCCATCTTTCTATAGAGGAAAGCGTAAGGAATTGTTGGGACGCCAGCAGAGATGCAAATGCAACAAACAGCCAATAAATGGCATTGATCAATCGATTAAAGCAAATAAAATGCACGGAAAGGATGAGAACACAGAATTGGACACGACGACGGCTTTTGGCCCCATGGAAATTATTTTCACATCGAATGAATGCCCTAAATGACAGTCGACGGGGGGAGGGGGTCCGTTTAGCGCCGCCGACAAATTTAGAGTCTAGTATTTTTGAAAATATTTATTAGTTTCGTAACAAAAATAATATTAACATTTTTCGTTTTTACTCAACGCATTTTTTCAAATTTAAAAAATACGCCCCTAAAAATCAAAAAAGAGTATAACAAACAACGAAACGTATGGAAACAATACGGCTTCGGCGGCAGAAGTATCGGGTCGCCAGGGCTTTTGAAAAAAAGTGTACCCGATTTTGGTGAATGAAATGATATTTCAACGAAAATTGAATTGGAATAAATTTGTCAATCACTATGATCTCTGGCCTCTTCAGTGTTCATTCTGTGCCGAAAAGTTCCTTGTGTCGTTCACTCAGTTCCTTCATTGCTTCAGCCCCCAATTTGTTGATTTCAGAAAGATTGTTGAAATAATTCTTCCCGGAAACAGCAAAGTCCTCTTTGGACATCTCTTTAAAAATTTTCTTCTGAAATGGAATTAAATGTTATTTATATTTATTTTGCTTATTTTGGACCTTCATGCCAATGATGCCGTATTGATCTGCCAATCGGAATTTGCGAATGGCCGGCTTTTTGCTTCTCGTCAACAGAAATTCAACGCATCGATTCACAACGGAATCCAACAAAAAACGATTTGCCAGCAACAAAATGTCCTCCACACAATTATCTGAATGTTTAAAATTGTCATTTGGCTTAATTTTAACTTTGTACCAGTTAAATCCACGTCCAGTGGGTCCATTGGGGCGATAAACCGTTCGAATTTTGTGACGGCATCAGAAAAATCGTCAATTTGAACCGTTGGCGTTTCTTCGGCGTTTTCTCCAAAAAATAAAGTTTGAAAATATTTTGAGTGGGCCGCCAACAGCTGAAAATGATTAAAAAAAGTAATTAACTTTTAATTTAAACTCAGATGTTTGTTCACGTTCACCAATTTGCCATTGACCCGCAAAACGTCTTCGAAGCGCACTCCGCTAAAAGGAAATTTGAATTTAGAATATGAGAAAAGGGAGAAGGAATTGTTTTGGACGGACTGACTGATCAAAAATGTATCCACTGATCAGTAGAAATTTACTCAATCTGATCTGATCAGTTTTAAAAGGAAACTTACGGAATTTCGTTGGGCTCTTCCGCGACTATTTCGACTTTGAACGTCACGGCGTCCTCCTTTTTATTGTAGAAGCCATTCGTTGGGTTCATCAATTCCTATAAAAAGTTTAGAGAACATCCCTCGAGAAAGTCGTTCTTGCCCTTTTGTGCGTGAACAACTAAGAATTATTGTTTCAATTTTTAAAAAATAAGTACGAAAAGCAGAAGGCAAAAAAAATTGCATTTTTGAAAATTCCTTAACAAAAATGCAATACTCAGATTTTGTAAATAAGACGTTTGTGTTAAATTCTGTCTAATTGTTTTAATTGTTAAATTGCACTTTGAACATTACCATTAGTGTTCGGCAAATGCGATTTTTCGATAATCCGTAACGGTAAATCGGTATATTACCGAAAAAATACCGATACCGAAAATTACCGGCTAAAAAAATTCGGTATACCGACCGATAATCGGTTTTTGAAAATTTTTCAATTTCAATTTAAAATGAACAAACCAATTTATTCAATACTTTTAATTGATTATTGGCAGTGTTTTGATGAGAGAAATAAGCATTTTAGTGGTTTCCGGGTTCTTTTAACTGAATTTAAAGAGAAACTTTTTTTGATAAGCCCCAAAAGGGTCCGCCGTTTGGGAAAATTTAATTTTGACAAAAAGTTGACTCTAACTTTTAAAATTTTTTTTAAATGGAGAAAACATCTCAAGAGTAAAACCGATTAATCTAAAACCGTACCGTGCTGAACACTAATTACAATAACCATTTATGAAATTATTTAATTTACCCCAACTATGTAGTAACAACCATGGGCACTGCTAATAGCAGTGTAAACATCAAAGCTGTCCAGATTTCCTCGCTGCCCAAGGCATTTACCGGGTTCCTTGCAAGAAACAACGCTGAATTGAGAAGCCGCACTACAAGACCAGGCCGCGTCTTAAAAATATTTATGGCATTTATTAAAGAGGGTAACATTTTCTCAGCGTTCACAAATTAAAATTGCCCACCCGTTTTATCGCCATCGCACTTCAGGTAAATGCGAATGAAAGCAGTCGGCCTGAAATAAATCCCTAAACCAATCAAATAAAATTAAAAGTGCTCACCATTTAAAAAAGCTGATCCCCATTCGCCATGACAATCCGTTGATGTACTCGACCGTGTCACTGAACACTTCCTCCGGCCCACGTCCTTTAGAAAATTCCTTGAATTTTGGCATTCGAAATACAATTTGGCCGCTGCGTTTGTTATTGGTGTTGCTAAAAATGATTGATAAAATTGATATATTTACGACGATTAGCAGGGATAATATCCATAAAGAGCCTAAGAAATCCGGTTACCCACCCACCCGAGCCGGCTTTTTCAAAATTCTCATCTTTACCAAAAATGTCGGATTTTGGACAAAAATGTACGTCTAAAAGTTTGGGACTTTTTAAGAACTATTTAGGCTATTTTTAGTGCCTTTTTAAGGAACTAATTTTTGGCCAAGATTTGCAAATGACAGACTTTTTGCTCTTAAACAGAAAGGCATAACATCGCTTCTTAACGGAATCCAAAGAAAATTGATACGCCAACTTCAAAACGTTATCATTGCATTCATCTGAATATTTATTTTAAAACATATTTTTTCACTTAAATATTTTTAAAATTTATATTTGAAGAAAGAAATCCTAATAAAGAAGCGCCTAAACCAGGGCTCCGATCTCAACCGCCCGACCCTCTCCCCCAATAATCTCAGCAAAAGTGCCCTAAAAAAATAAAAATCAGCAGAAAATAAAATGGCAAATACAAAAATTGTTTGCAATTTTTTACCATCCAATTGCGCGTACTGCGGATACATTGTGCGATAAGTCGTTCAAAATTAGCGACGGCATTCGGAACTTCGTCAATTTCAACTTTTGGCATTTCTTCCGCTTTTTGTCCAAAAAACAAAGTTCGGAAAAATTTCGAGTAGGCCGCCAACAGCTAAAAATGGATAAAAATTTAAATAGAATTCAAACTGTTATTAACTCACGTTTTTGTTCAAGTACACCACTGTTTCGTTGACCATCAAAACGTCTTCAGAACGAACACCGCTAAAATTGGAACTTTTTTTTTTAAATATAAAAACATTAAACTAAGGGGTAAAATTTGGCAATATTTTTAGTGCCAAATGCAATGCAACGTACGGCATTCCTTTGGGCTCTTCCGCTACCACTTCGGCTTTGAACGTCACAGCGTCCTCCTCCTCGTCGTATAAGCCATTCTTCGAGTCCATTAATTCCTGTAAAATAAAAGAAATATTTAAAAATATATTCATTCATTTTAATTCGTTCACCTCAAATTTGATAAATTCCGGCTCGCCCCAAACAGTAGAATTAGCGTAGTAAATGGCAAAGTCATCCAACTCTCCTTTGTTCATAAGGCATTCACCGCTTTCCTTGCAAGAAACAACGCTGAATTGAGAAGCCGCACGACAACTCCAGGCCATGTCTTAAAATATTTATTAAGAGCTAATTTCCTAGCGTTCACAAATTAAAATTGCCCACCCGTTTCATCGCCAATACACTTCACATAAATGCCAACGTAAGCTTTATGATATACGATCTCGATTTTCCATGGCATTCCGTTGATGTACACGACCAGGTCACTGAACACTTTCTTCGACCCACGCCCTTCAGAAAATTCTTTAAAATTTGGCATCCGAAATACAATTTGGCTTCTGCGTTTGTACTTGTTGTCTGCAAGTCAAAAATTAAACAAAAAATAATATACAGGGAATTTTTGACCGTTGGCCGCCTGATCACCGCCGGTGTTCGATGAACATTGAGAATTTGTCGGGTCCATTGTGAATATTTTCGGTGTGTTTGCTAATACAATATTTATTGATAATATGACGCATAAAAACTGCAAAAGCCCCAGAGATTAAACAATTCAAATTCGCTTGATTCTTACACATGGATCAAATTTTCTATTTTTAGCCAGAAATGTTGGCGAGGGGGAAAGGACCCACTTCATTATGCATTGAACATCCAGAAAATGTTCTGTGGACAAGGAACGAAGGACAAGCCAAGGCCATCCTGGAAATGCGTTTGGAAAAATGGAAAGGGAGCGCCTTTGGTTTGTATGTAGTACCGCGGGGTGGAGCAGTTCCCAAGTTTGTATAGGCGTTTTTCCGTAACAAAGAAAGCGTACAAGAAAAACTATCTCAAGACTAAAAAATTGAATCTGCAAGAGCAGCTCAAGAACTTTCATGATATGTTAAGCAAGGTGATTCATAATATCTTTAATATTGTAGATAATTTTATTTCATTTCAAGTAAAAATTACCTTGCTAAAAGTAATTTAGGAAGCGAAATGCCACATTTACTGCAGGAGGGTGTGTTTGCTCTATAATGGGTAGCATGACTTTATTTAATTCAGACGTAACAATTCTTTTTTGTTTATTCTGGTAAACAAAAAGTGCTTTTTCAATGGTTTGATAGATGCGTTGTTTCATGGATGTGATGGTTTATGGCAGTCGTTAGAGGGCGAACTGCTGAAGAATGATACCATCCAAATCCAATCTTCCCCGTATAAAACATCCATCAACCCGCCGGTGGCGATCGCTATGCCCCGCCTCGTCCCTCCCCCCCCCCCCGAGATGTGAAATGGTATGGAGGGGAAAGGGCGGCAATCAATTGACGAAAATTTGTCATAACCACCGACGACCGGCCACTTTCTTTCTTCTTCCTCCACATTATCGTTTCGTCGAGAGGGAAATGAGAATTAATTGTTTTGTTGAGTTTGTATTTATGGGTTGGGTTGGGGTACGTTGAATTGCCAATGTGTGTAAAGAAAAAACGATCAGTATCAAATCAAGAGTTTAATCAATATTTTTTTGGAGGGTTTTCGGCATCAGTGCGTGAGGGGATGTTCATTTGATATGAACGTGTGTTATAATCAATCTGTATAAACACACCTTTTCCTCTGCTTGATGTCAGATTTATGTGATTCAAACCCGTACTTTTTTTGGGCCAACAAGGGTTTTCTACGAGTTTTATGGGATTTTATCGGTGACTCGCACCCGTATTTTTTGATCAAGACACTAATGAGTTGATTATAGTTTTAAACAAATGCTTCCTTTTAAAACAATAAATATGCCGAAACAATGATTTTTTTTTCATTGCATTCTATAATTTGTTTGCTTCATTAAGCTGCTGAAAAATTCGATCACGTTCTCCCGATCACCCGGTTTCTGCAGTTTCGGATCAACTGCCTCCAGTTCAAACTCAGCCCAGCGCTGCTCGTCCCATTCAATCGGACCCCGCCTTAGCAAACACGCCGATTGATTGTTGGCAATGGGCCGAAGTGTCAGTCGCTCTTGAGTTGTGCCATTCTCGAGCTCGAATGGCTCATGAACGGCCAGCAGCCGAATGATGTAGCTGACCGGCGAAGACGCCTCGAGAAAATGCTAAAAATTGGAGAAAATCGTTATAAGGCTTCACTCATTCACTATTGCTTGTCCAGCAGCAGGGGAAAAAGCAATTTTTTGTGTGTATTTTTCTTAGTGCCCGACAAAAGTGAAATGTCGGGATTCGGGACTGGAACAAATGGCCAAGCGGAATCCCGGCCAAAAATCCCCCGTTGCCCCAAAAATCCGGGATTTGGAGTCGGGAACTAATTTTTCTAGGCAAACAAACGCGACCTTCTTGAATTCGTCCACCGTGGCTCTGAATTTGCTAAGAAACTTTGGTCCGTAGTATCCGTTGGCCTCTTGCAAAAGAGGGCAAGTGAGCAACAACTTTGGACGCCCGTCCCCCCGGGGCGTGTGCAGCCACTTGGACAACGCTTCGGTAGATGATGAAGCGGCGTCATCGTTGCCCAACGCGTTGGGGAAGATGTAGTTGAAAACTTCAATTGTTTGTAGGCGTTCGCAGTCGCGCAGAACGGTCGCAGACACGACTTGCCGCAGGGTGTTAATTGTCTCGCTGCGGAACGGCATTCTGCGAATGTTTGCCGCCATCAGAGGCCACATCTGGCGCTTCATTGCGGACCAGACATAGTCGCGATTTTTGTAGCCAATTTGAATGTTAAATTCGATGCCGGCGGCGATCAGACGACTAAAGCGACGGAGAAAGTCGAGGACGTTGCGATCGATATAACTGAAAACAATTAAAAGTGTAAAAAAAAGATAAATGTTAAAGCTGAGCAGTGACCAAACAGAACAAAGAAAGGAACAAATTCCGGATGAATGTTGTCTTCACAGACAATTTGCCATTTCATCCCATCCGATTGGCTTGGCGGGAATAATTTAAATGGTAGGCCACTTCCATTTTTTTTGAGAAAATTAATACGATTTTGACCTCCATTTTGATTATTGGATTGGCATTTTGCAGTCCCAAAATTACCTCATGCGAATGCGTTTGAAGCCGATTACAGCGTCGGGTAGTGGCGCTTGTGGCATTGGCATTGGCACTTGTGGCCTTGGCATCTCTTTGGCACTTTTATCGTAGCGGCACTCTTTTCTGACCATTTCTGACGCGGTGCCGTCTTCTCCGTGTTGAATTTCCCATGCCCCCAACGTCCATTTGCCCGCTCCTTCTGATCCTTCAAGTGGAGACCAATCCTGACAAAATCAGTCCCTATTCCGAGTCGTATTCCTCTGCAAAAAATTTTTGAAAAAAAAACTCAAAATCGTCCGTTGAGCCGAGTCGTATCTCTATGCTGTAAATGGAACAGCGAAGTTCCAGTGGAATCAATAAAATGTATTCTATTTTTATTAAATAATCTCAAAANTAATGAAATTCGAATCAAAAATTGCCAATTAGGATGATCCGGCAAATGGGGGACCGATATGATTAACTGATCAATTAATTAATATAATTTGCATACGAATTGCGAATTCGAACAAATTTTTATCTTCCGATATTGATACAACACTTTCAGCTGTGCAAAAGCGATAAACTTTCAATTCACACATGGCACATATTCAAAATTGCACAGTTAAATCATGGCCAACTCGCGCATGGTAAAATTTAAAAAGAATATAAAAAAGGAGGAGGAAATTAATATATCGGGAAATTTGCCAATAATCATATTCCTTAGATTTTAATTTTAAAAACTAATAAAAAAAGCAAATTATAAAAGTGGAAAAAGTTTTTGAAAATTTTTTNTTTGTATAAATTTTAATTAATCTTTTTTTTCNNCCAATCGTTTTTGTTGTGATTAAATTCAAGAACGCTAAGATCATCAGGCGGAACATTTGTTGAGAAGACACGTTGGTACAATGGCTAAAACATTTGCTGGAAAAAATACTTAAAATAATTAAATGAATTAAAAATATTCTTTTTAATTTTTTAAACTAATTTTTTAATTA
>JAIXHY010000061.1:184970-271408 GCA_020449905.1 Globodera pallida
CAGAATTCCTTGAAATTTGGCATCCGGTACACAATTTGGCCGCTGCGTTTGTACTTATTCTCTAAAAAGGGAAAATCCAACCAATTTTTGATTGAATATTGTTGATAATGCCATTTTACCTTTAACCTGATCACCACCAATGTTCGACGAAGATTGGCTTTTGGATGGTTCCATGATGCGCAGGTTTGTTGTGAATGAATGCGTTAAAAACAATTTGAAAAAAGTTCAATAATTCTGTAATGGGAACGCAGAAATGCAAAAGCAGTCCACAATTTGAAATGGGTTTTGAAATTTTGAGAATTTCATTTTAAAACTGTTAATAACTTTCGGGGAGGCGGCGACTGTTCTACAAATGTGCACGACAAATTCAATCGATGGCATCGACCAATCGATAAACAAAGTGCCCAAGTAAAACATGAGAAATGAAATTCAAAGAGATAGCGAAGAACAAAGAAACAGAGAAAAATTAGTAAAAAGGCGACGGTTTATCCTGGGAAGTAGGGTTCGGATAATCGGTCTGGGGCCGGGCGGGCTTTTTTCCGGGCAACCCAAAAAGGGCCGGGCGGGCTTTTTCGGGCGAATATTTTTTGGGTTTTCCTCCGGGCGGGCTTAGTCGGGCGAATACCGGGCTTTAGCCCGGATTTTGGAAAAAATCCGAATACCGGGCGAATATTTGAAAAAATTTTTGAAACAGCTTAAAATCCCAGTTTTTGAAAAGTCGAAATCCCGATCCCGGCCTTCACAATCCCGGTCCCAGTTTTTGAAAAGTCGAAATCCCGATCCCGGCCTTCACAATCCCGGTCCCAGTTTTTGAAAAGTCGAAATCCCGATCCCGGCCTTCACAATCCCGGTCCCGGTTTTTACCAAAAATCCCGATCCCGGCCTACTCTAGTTTAAATACGCTTTAAATTTACGGAAAATAAATTTCATTTAATTGGATCTGGCATTCTTACATAAAAATATTTTGAAAGGTTAATAAAAAATTCAATCAAAAAATTATTGAAAACATTTTTTGGTGTGGACGAGTTTATAAAATGTCCTCGTGTTTTTGTTGTGTCTGAATTCCAGACAATTAGAAATAAATGGCTCATATTCAGAAACTTACGCACACCAAAAATTCTTTGATACAAAATTAATCAAAAATCCTTCTCCATAAATTCGTGTCGAAAAGTTCTTTTTGTGGCGGCGTTCACTCCGTTCCTCCCTTTACGTTCAAGCCTAAATTTGGTGTTTTCCAAAAGAATAATGTCCATGTAATTAATTCTTCCCCCGGAAACATTCGATCAAATTACATAAACAGCAATTTTAATTTTAAATAATGAATAAAAATTTTAAACAAAATATTTACGTAAATTAATTGGCACATTTTGTGCCAGTAATTCTCTGAATCCATCGACCATCCAGCTGAGAGTAGTGCCTTATTTCAGCAGCAGCAGAAGCAGCACCTTTGGAACAAAATTTATTTAAATTGTATTAGTCCCAAAATCTGCAAAACCCTCGCGGCGACTTGATCACTTTAATTCTTTTAACCGATTTGTGCCTACTTTGGTTTTTGAATGGAATGTAGCCAGAGAGTACGCCAATTTGAACAAAATTTGTGCCATTGTTGGCCAACAATGGGCCGCCACTGTCGCCCTATGAATTGAAACGAAATTTTTAAGATCAAACACCGACCGACCAGGGAGGCCCCGGATACCGAATTTCCTTTTTGGGTCCGGCATGCCAGATTCCGGACTTTTTGGCATCCGGTTACATTCCTGGCCACCGACCAACCTTCAGAGCCGTATTTCCTTCAATGCAAATTGTGATGTTTTTATTTTTCCTCTTTTTGCAGTCAGTCAATTGAGCAAATCGGCCCATAAGCTCCTTTGAAGTTTTTGTATCCAATGCTTTTTAATTATTTTAATTAAAATTGCTGTAAATATATTTAATTAACGATGCGTTCTTCCCCATCCCGCAATAATGGCATTTCCGCTTCGGAATTTTTCCGCCGGTCCACAATGAATACAAATTGGATAAATTGGTCCACAGATTGGGTCGTTGAGCTAAATTGCAAAAAAAAAAAAAATTCATTTTTAATGTTTTTAAAAGAAATTAAAACATTTAAATTCACATAAACAAAAAAATGCCTTTATCAACGCCAAATCAAATCTTCCAATCATATTTTTTGGATTAAATTTGTGATGAATGAACACATTCGAGTTGCTTTGTCTAGTAAATGCAATATCAAATCCTTTGGAATTCGGAGCAATCACTGAAGAGTTCGAATTGAACGCTAAAAAATTAAATTAAAATGGATAAAAATAATTATTTAAAAAATTAACCCAATTTGAATTTCTGTCCTTCTGTAATATTGACAAAACAATGTGCAGCCGTCAAAACAAATTCGGGCGAAATCAGCGAACCGGTACATACCCTTTTTTTGGTCTTGTTTATCGTCTTAAAAAAAAATATTTCGATGGAAATGTGCACAGCCCACGGCATTATGCCAATGTCAATTGGACCTCCACCAGAAATCTGTTTAAATATATAACACTTAAAATTAATTGAATTGGTCGCGATGGCGACTGATCACATCGCTTCCGGCTACCGGAAACAAAACCCGGAGAGCCCGTTCAAAATTAACCGGGACCGGTGTCGGCATTTTTAAAGACTCGGCTTGACCGGCGGCTTTACCGGTCTTAAACTGTCTAATTAATTAAATAATCTTAATAATATTTAATTAACAAATATAAAAAATGTCCAAAGATTCATTCTGCTGGGACAACAATTCTTACCAGCGGGTTTCCCGCAAGATGATGGGCATTTGTCGTGTTAAAGCTGACGCATTTTTTGGGCCTTTGTTTGACCGCGCACAATTTGCATTCAGCCGGCGCCAGCGGCGTTATTTTGGTCGGCATTTGGCCAAATTGCGGAACGATGTCCACCCCCAACAGCCAAAGTCCGGTAAAATCATTCAAAAATGGGCCAAACTTTAATTGCTCAGAAAATTGTTGGCCAAATTTCAGCTTAGCTAAAACGTTTAATAAAATATATTTATAAAAAATTAATTACCTCTGCCAATTATCAAAGTATTCTCGAGAATTTGGCGCAAATTAAATTCAAAATATGCTGGTTCGGTGCCACGGACTTCGGTTTGGCTATAATTGTTTTAATGGAAATATTTTAAAATATTAAAATATATTAACTTTATGCTGAAACTTTCGTTGCCGACCATAATTTTGCTGTCGCTGATTGAAATTTGAATTTTCCAGGCATTTTGCCCACATTCTTTGCTCCACCCACTGAACATTTTGTCGAAACGAAATCGTCTCGACACTTTCCAAGTTTTTTTCCCGCCAAATAATTCGCTTTTGTAGCAAAACGAAGAACTAAAATTTGAAAAATTTTATTTAATCAAACTCCAAAAACCTTCGGCATTTTCCGAAAAGTGATAAATAAATTGTCGGCGGATCAGAATTTGCCAATTTGTTGGTTCTTAATTTTGAAATTAAATCTTTTTTTTGAAATTAAAGCCCTCAGGCCGATCAAAAATCTCGGGACGAGATTTTGTGAGACTCGAGATTCCTCAATTCCCCGAACTCTCGATCGGTCCTCAAACCAGGCTCTAATTAACCCATTGGCTCTGTTGAAGAAAAGAACGCCGAACACGAAGATGAGGGAAAAGTAATTGCACAAAAACGTCATTTGATCAAAAAGAATAAATTTATTGAAAATTTTGACGATTTGAAAATCCAAAAATGTGAAAAATGGTTTTGTTTTTGTTTTGGCTAATGGTGGACTGGGAAAATGTGTGAATCATTTGTCAAAGTCTCCGCTTTTGCTGATGCGTACAATCCGAGCTATGTTAAAGAGAGGAATTTATGGAAATTCAAATTAATGAAAAAAAATGCCCACAATAAACAGAAAGAAAATTGATGCAATTGTCTGAAATTCGGCTTTCCGGACCCAAAAATGTCCGGAGTCCGGCATACACGAGGCCAAAAAAGTTCGGATTACAAGTATTTTGGTTATTGGATTGACTCTACATTTTCTGAGTTGCCTCGAGTTTAGAACAAATTGAAGTCGGAAAACCCTCCGGGGGTTTAGAGAGGCTACGCACCCTGATTTTCATCCCCGTCCCCGGGCGGGAATGAGACCGGGGATCCCCGTTTTCGGGGATGGCGAATTCGTCTACCTTATACGGTTCTGGAACAAAACCGGGCAATTCATATTAACCAATCGATTCCGCTCAACGAACTGAAACACCAAAGCCGGGGAGGGGATAAGTTAGACAGTAAGGTGAAAAATAGCAGCCAAAATACCGCACATCGACTACGGCGCCAGTAGGTGGGGCGAGACTCCGGGCTCAGCGCGGCCAACTCACCTCCGAGAAAAAATGGCAAACGGCTTCTAAGAAATTGCATTGTAATTGCAATTCTTCTTAACAAATTTAAAAAAAAACAATTTTTTTTTTGAGAATGCTTCAGCGGAGGAGGTCGCGGTGCCGGTAGGCGCCGCCGAGAAAATTTTGAATTTTTGACTTTATTTGTTAGAGATTTGCAAACAAAAACTTCAAATTGTAAGAGGAGATTTTCGAGAAATCTACATTCAGACAATTTTTAGAATAAAAAATTTTTCAAAGATGTTGACCAAAAGGGTCTCCTCTATTTTCGCACAAAATTTTTTGCAGATTCATGCTCAGCTTGATGAGCGGATGATATATGAATTGCCCGATTTCGTACCAGAACCGTATAAGGTAGAAATAGCAAAAAATGTTTTTAAATTAATTTGTTTATGTTATTTTAGTCGTTAAATAAATAAATAAATATCTTTTTTTAAAACATTTTCTTAGTGTCGCTTTTTCCAATGCCGCATTTTGGTGTCGCAATTTCCGGGTGCCGTTTCGCCCAGCCCTGGGATTCCAAGGGGCCTTTTCCTGTTCCAGCTTGGCCTCTGTTCCCCAAGGATTTCAGAACAGAACAGGAACAAATTCAAAATCCTTGGAACAAGAAAACACTTGTCCCAAGTGACGTTTCCAGACAATTACATCCCATCAATCATTTAATGTTCATCGAATTAATAGCTATTCTGTCTGCCAAACTTACTCTAATTTAGAGATTATTTTTGTTCGTTTGCCGAAAATGTACATTTTTCTTTAATTTTTATTGTTTTTGTTAACCAATATGGTCATCATAAACGACAAAAGAAATGACGAGTTCAATAAGTAAATTAAAATTTGTTAATCAAAATGTGAATTGATCGGTGTTCATTTAATGCCGAAAAGTTCCTTGTGACGTTCACTCAATTCCTTCACTGCTTCAACCCCCAATTTGATGTTTTCCGAAAGATTGTCCAAGTAATTCTCCCTCAAAAAGTCCTCCTTGGTCATCTCCGCCAAAATTTTATTCTGAAATGGAATTAAATGTTTTATTTATTTATATTTATTTTGCATATTTTGGACCTTCATGTCAACGATGCCGCACTGATGTGCCAATCGGAATTTGCAAATGGCCGACTTTTTGCTTTTCGTCAACAGAAACTCAACGCACCGTATCTTAACGGTGCCCACCAAAAAACGATTTGCCAACAGTAAAACGCCCTCGACATATTCATCTGAATATTTTGGATTATTATTTTTAGTTTATGCATTAAAAATGCCCAAAAAATATTATTGTTACCGGTTAACTCCATGTTGTGCGGATACATTGTGGAAATGACTTGGTCAAAATAAGCGACGGCATCCGAGACATCGTCAATTTGAATTTTTGGCGATTTTTCGGCGTTTTCTCCAAAAAACAAAGTTCGGAAATAGTTCGAGTGGGCCGCCAACAGCTGAAGATGATTAAAAATAATTTTAAAATTTTAATTTAACTCACATATTTATTCACATAAACAACTTTCCCATTAACTCGCAAGGCATCTCTGAGGCGCACACCGCTAAAACAGAAGTTGAATTCAGAAAATGAGGAGTTTAACAAAAAAAAAAAGTTTTTTTAAAACGTACGGAACTCCCTCTTCAGTAATCACTTCGGCTTTGAATGTCACGGCGTCCTCGTCCTTAGCGTAAAAGCCATTTTTTGGGTCCATCAGTTTCTGTAAAATAAAATAAAACTAAATTAAAATTAAACAATTTTTGTTCACCTCAATTTTAACAAAATGGCTATAGCCCCAATTACAACAATTGGCAGTGTAAATGTAAAAGCTGTCCAATTCTCCTTCCGTCATAAGGCATTCAGCGCTCCTTGCAAGAAATAATGCTGAATTGGTAAGCCGCACGACAACTCCAGGCCGCGTCTTAAAAATATAATTATTAATTTAAGGGATTTATTGAAGAGCAAAAAGTTTTCCAGCGTTCACAAATTAAGATCGCCCACCCGTTTCATCGCCATCGCAAAGCAGGAAAATGCCGACGTAAGCATCACAATGTTCGATCGAGATTCGCCATGGCAATCCGTTGATGTACACAACTGGGGCACTAAACACTGCGTTCGGCCCACGTCCTTCAGAAAATTCTTTGAAATTTGGCATCCGAAACAAAATTTGGCCTCTGCGTTTGTACTTGTTGTCTAAAAGGCAAAATCCAACAAAAATTCGATTGAAAATCGTTAAAAATGCCATTTTACCTTTGGCCTGATCACCACCGGTGTTCGACGAAGATTGGGTTCTGGATCGTTTCATTTGAATGTAAATAGGTATGTATGTTTAACAATTATGAAAAAAGATCAAAATTCTGTCAAATGAGAAAAATAACGATTTTTTTATAACGAATTCAGGGCCGTTGCCAGAGCGGATTTCAAGGGGGGGCGGGGGGAGGGCAAAAAGTTAATTTTTAGAGATGGATTTTTCAGTAGAATTATAAAAGACGAATTGCTTTTACATAATGGGAACGCAGAGATGCAGAGGCAGACAGTAACAATTCCTCTGGCACACAAAAAATTGCGGCGAACGTTGCCATAAACAAGGGGGGGGGGGACATTTGTAATTTGGGACAAAATATTAATCAATGAAATGTCCGCGTCCATTTGTCGAAAACGTTTTGCTTCTGGACGAAACGATTTTTGTCGGATTCCGTTGTGGTTGTGTCAACAATCAGCAGAAAGTTATGGGTTCGAAATCGGTCGAAATGGTAGTCAGATTTGGATTCTACGACCCCGAAAACCCCTAGAAACGCTTTTTTATCAGCGTTGAATAAAAAACATTTTAATTGTTGACTCATAACAAACATAGTGAAAAGTGCGATCATAAATAATCAAAATCAGATGTATTTTTTAATTTACCTAAATAAATAACAAAAATATATTTGTTTTTGTGATCTAATTAGAGGTTGGCAAAATCGCATTTGCGATCCCACTGCTGGGTATTTTTTTCAAAATCTCGTGCGGGATCGGGGTTGCGGGATTAATCCCGCAAAAAATACGGGATTGCTGCGCGGGATCAGTCCCGTGCCGGACTCTAGCTCTAATATTAATTGTTAGAATTTTTTATAACATTTTGCCAAAAATTATTTCCAGGATCGGGAGAAAGACTAACAATTACCAGGGGCGGTAGACGGGAGTTGGAAATTTATTTGTTTAATGATCGAATATTATCCGGGATTCCAAAAAGCCGGGAATTTCCCGCCTGGTCCCGTCTAACTCTACACTTTTTTCCTGCCTATAAAAGGGTTAAACATTTCAGTGTTTCTGTAATTATTTAATCCATAAATTTTAATGTACTTCAATTTTACGAATTTCATTTTTATTTAAACGTTGCTTTTGTTAATATTCTCATTTAGTGTACAACCTTTTTTTTTCGTTAAATACTTAAATTTTATTTGAGATTTTTTGTTCGTAAGCCGAAAAATACATTTTTTTAAATTTTATTGTTTTGTTAACCAATATGGTCATAAAAGACAAAAGAAATGACGAGTTCAATGAAAAAAATAAAAATTTGATAAGCAAAATGTGAATCAATCAAAATGATCTCTGGCCTCTTCAATGTTTATTCTGTGCCGAAAAGTTCCTCGTGACGTTCACTCAATTCCTTCAGTGCTTCAGCCCCAAATTTGGCGTTTTCCGAAAGATTGTCCATGTAATTCTCCCCGGCAATCAAAAAGTCCTCCACGGTCATCTGCTCCAAAATTGTCTTCTGAAATGGAATTAAATTTTATTTATATTTTGCATATTTTGGACCTTCATGCCAATAATGCCGCACTGATCTGCCAATCGGAATTTGCAAATGGCCGACTTTTTGCTCTTTTTCACCAGAAAGTCAACGCATCGATTCACAACGGAATCCAACAAAAAACGATTCGCCAACAGCAAAATGCTCTCAACACAATTATCTGAGATTCTCATTATTATACGGAAGGGATTTTATGACAAAAATTTTATTTTACCATCCAACTGCATGTTGTACGGATACATTGTGGCAATGAGTCGTTCAAAATCCGCGACGGCATCCGGAACTTCGTCAATATGAATATTTGGCATTTCTTCGGCGTTTTTTCCAAAAAACAAAGTCCGGAAATATTTTGAGTGGGCCGCCAACAGCTAAAATTGTTTAAATAAAGATAATTATTTCAAAATTTAAATTGTTTAATTACAAAGAATATTTCCAACTTTAATTTAAACTCACATATTTGTTCACATTCACCGATTTGCCATTGACCCGCAAAGCGTCTTCGAGGAGCACACCGCTAAAACAAATTTGAATTTAGAAACTGAAAAAAAGAAAAGATTATTTTGGGGCTGGACTGAAGAAATGTATCCTCTGATCAGATCAGTTTTAAAAGCAAACTTACGCCATTCCCACTTCGGTTTTGAATGTCACAACGTCCTCCGCCTTGTCGTTTAAGCCATTCTCAGGGTCGTCCATCATTTGCTACATAAATAAAGGAAATTTAAAAATATATTCATTTTATTCGTTCACCTCAATTTTAACAAACTTTTCATGGCCCCAACCAGTATTGGCAGTGTAAACGTTAAAGCTGTCCAACTCAGGGATCTCAGAATGCCTTATTTTTAAGGCTTCGGGGAAATTTTCAACGATTTTTCGTTGATGGGCCTTTTGTCAGTGGACCCAAACGTTCACAAATTAAAATCGCCCACCTGTTTTATCGACGCAATGCAGGAAAATGCCAATGTAATCATCAAAATGATGCCAAAGATTCGCCATCTTTTGATGCACACGACCGGGTCAGTGAGCTCATCCCTCGGCCCACGCCCTTCAGAAAATTCCATGGAATTTGGCAACCGGATCATAATTTGGCCGCTTCGTTCGTACTTATTGTCTAAAAAGGCAAATTTTTATTTCATTCGAAAGCACTAATTGATTAGGGACCGGTTTTTTAGGTGCTAAAAATCCTAAAATAGGTACCTAAATAGGTGCTTAAAAAGTCCAAAATAGGTGCTAAAAATTGCAAATCAAGTACTAGAAATGCCAAATTAGGTGTAAGTTGGGCAAAAAATTGTTTATTCATATGACATTTTTTTACATTTTCCTAAAAGAAATAAAAAATTTATTTTGATTTTTGTCACATTTTTGACCAAAAAGAGTCAATTTTTAGGGGTGTATCTTTTTCAAAAAATGTGGTCAGTCGATCTTTAGGGGTGCGTTTCTTAAGGAATTTTTCGAAAAAGCACAAAATAGGTGATGTGCCTATTTTAGGTGGCAAAAAATTAACTATGAAATAGGTGCTAAAACTCGATGAAAACGATCGCTGTGAGCTAAAAACATAATTTTCATGCTTTTCATAGCAAGGGGCGTTTAGGAAAAATAGGTAAACAACTAAAGGGCCCTATTTATAACTTTCGGGGGAGGCGACTGTTCTACAAATGCGTTACTAAAGAAGCAATGACAACAAATGTCCGATGCCCGCCGCCGATGCGCGACAAATTCAGTCGATGGCATTGACCAATCGATAAACAATGTCCAAGTAAAACATGAGAAATGAAATTCGGAGACAGAGAGACAGTGAAGAACAAAGAAACAGAGAAAAATGAGTAAAAAGGCAACGGTTTATCCTGGGAAGGGTCAGTTGAGTTGGCCATAAAAGTTGCAAAATTGGACAATTCGCCGAAGGAACGCAAATTCAGACATTTCACCGACAAATGCTGGAGGGGATATTTGGCCAAATGGTCCCATTTTACCCTTAAAAATAAACCGAACATTCACCGATTAATTAAAATTAGGCAGCAAACGGAAATTTTTTCTTTATAAAATTATTTTATTAAAAATTCGGGTTGCCGCTCGAAACCCCCGGGAGGGTTCTTGAAAGTGCGCAGTGACCCAGTCTAATCACCGGATTGCCATGGGTTTTGAAAAAAAGTGAACCCGATTTTGGTGGATAAAATAATGCATTTTATTCCATTCGTCGGCAACTCTTTCGGTAAAAGTGCCTGAGGGGTGCCGCGCATCAAATTTAAATATTTTAATAAGCATATTCATTCTCTGTCTGACTCGTACATTGCAGAACATGGCGATAATTTGCAATTGAAAGGCTTGTTTGATTATGATCAGTGATCTGGGATTTGTGAACAATTTGTTCAAATCATCCAATCCATCATCTTCTGCTGGTGGCACCTATTCGTGATGACTAAAAAAGTGAAATTATTATACGTTTTTTAGAAAAGTTGGACGCCAGCCCTGGGGGTTTAAAAGCCCCCCGGGGTTAAAATTACAAATTCAACAAAAATTCGCACATTTATGACAAAAATCCGAGGTTTTAAATAGCCCAAAAAATGCAAATTGAGTCACCACACACTTTGATAAGCTGAGGAGGCGCTTAATCAAATCATTCGTCCAGCACTTGCTGTTTTCGTAGTCCCCCTCCATTTCGTTGAACAAATTGTCAATGTCCTCGTAGGCCGTGGCGTTGAACCCCGGTGATCTCCTTTGACGAATAAATGTTGGTGTACTGCCCGAAATCGTTGCACAATTCCCCGGGGCCCATGCGCTCGTGGGTGACGTGCACTTCATGGCCACATGAGCTGCACTTGCACAGCACCTCCATGAACTTTTGGCGTTTTTTTCCGCGTTTTGTCCAAAAAACAAAGCTTGAAAAAAAATTCGAGTGAGCCGCCAACAGCTGAAAATTATAAAATATCAAAAATAATTTTTCAAATTTTATTTAACTCACGTATTTATTCACATACACAACTTTTCCATTGACCAGCAAAGCATCTTCTAAGCGCACAGTTCTAAAACGATTTTGAATTGAGAATATGAGAAAAAATTGTTTTCGAAGAACTGATCAAAAAAGCCTCTCTGATCAGTAGGATTTGCCGATCTAGTCAGTTTTAAAAGAAAACTTACGCCATTTCGATAGGCTCTTCGGTGATCGCTTCGGCTTTAAACGTCATAGCGTTCTCCTTCTCATCGTATAAGCCGTTCTTCGGGTCCATAAGTTCCTGTAAAATAAAAGAAAGTTAAAAAAAAGAATATTTAACACCGTTATGAATGAATTTAAGTATATATTATAGACTGAAAGTTGGGATTATCTTATAAATGTAAATGGACGTTACTTTGGGGGCAAATGTTGACCCTAAAAACGGGGGATGGGTTTTTGGGAATTATTATCATTTTATCTTATAATTTTGAATGTTTTATTTGCTTTCAGCAAAATATTGACCCAGAATTGTGAGAAAGTAACTGCAAAAAAGTTACGGTTAATAAAACGACCCCCAAATAGTTTCAAATGTCGGCTTTGACCTTCGCGAAACCTCGGGTATTTGGGCTTCAACTTCGTGCTTCGAAAAAATTGAGCTTCGTTTCGAGCTTGGGCTTCGGGAAGTGAGCCGAACTTGGCTCACCCCTGATCGAGATTAACCGGGATTGACAATGGGAGAAATTTTTTCGGTAATGGTCAGTGGTAAAATAAATTTATTTATTTATTATTCAAAAATATCGCCATTATTGTCTTCAACTTCAATTGCCTCTTCATCAATTTTTTTTTTCAAATCTGCTTCACTTCTGCTGGGGTGGGCGCGGTGCATTCCTTGAAGCTTTTTAGGAATGGGAGGGGTCCGGCAACGGTTCGAATTGGTGAATGAAATAATAAGATTTTATAACAAAAAGTTTTGTGTAATTTTATAAATAAAAATGTAAATTGTTTTCAATTAATTTGAATGGTCATTCTGTGCCGAAAAGTTCCTTGTGACGTTCACTCAGTTCCTTCGCGGCTTCAGCTCCCAATTTAGCGTTTTCCGAATAATTGTTAATGTAATTCTTCCCGGCAATCATAAAGTCCTTCTTTGTCATCTCCGCCAAAATTAAATCCTGAAACTAATTTAATTAATCAAAGAAAATTGCATATTTTGTACTTTCATGCCAATAATGCCGCACTGATGTGCCAATCGGAATTTGCAAATTGCCGACTTTTTGCTTTTCGTCAACAGAAAGTCAACACATCGATTCACAACGGAATCCAACAAAAAACGATTCGCCAATAGTAAAATGCCCTCCACACATTCATCTGAATTTTTTGAATTCTCATTTTTACGGTATATTTTTACCGTCCAAATCCACGCCCTGTGGATCGATTATGGAAATTAGTCGTTCAAAATAATCAACGGAATCAGAAAGTTCGTCAATTTGAATGTTTGGAGATTCTTCGGCGTTTTCTCCAAAAAATAAAGTTCGGAAATATTTCGAGTGAGCTGCCAAAAGCTGAAAATGATTAAAAAAGTAATTAAATTTTAATTTAAACCCACGTGTTTGTTCACGTTCACCAATTTGCCATTGACCCGCAAAACGTCTTCGAAGCGCACTCCGCTAAAAGATTTGAGTTTAGAAAATGAGAAACGAGAGGAAATTCTTTTGGATTGACTGATCAAGAAATTCATTCACATTGATCAGAAGAATTTGCCAAACTGATCAAATCAGTTTTAAAAGGAAACTTACGGCATTCCGTTGGGCTCTTCCGCGACCACTTCGGCTTTGAACGTCACAGCGTCCCACTTCTCGTCGTATAAACCATTCTTCGGGTCCATTAATTCCTAAAAATAAAAGAAACATTTAAAAATATTCATTTTAATTCGTTCACATCGAATTTGATAAACTTCTGCCAGCCCCAACTAGAACCGGCAGTGTAAACGTCAAAGCTGTCCAGACTTCCTCGCTGCTTAAGACTTTCAGCGCTTTTCTTGCAAGAAACAACGCTGAATTGAGCTGCCGCACGACAAGTCCAGGCCGCGTCTTAAAAATAGAATTATTAATTTATGGGATTTATTGAAGAGATTTTCCCAGCCTTCACAAATTCAAATTGCCCACCCGTTTCATCGCCATAGCACTTCAGGTAAATGCCGACGTAAGCATCCAAATGATTGATTTCAATTCGCCATGGCAACCCGTTGATGTACACAACCGGGGCACTGAGCACTGCCTTCAATTCACGACCAGCAGAAAATTCCTTGAAATTCGGCTTCCGGTACACAATTTGGCCGCTGCGTTTGTACTTATTGTCTAAAAAGGGTAAATCCAACCAAATTTTGATTGAATATCGTTAAAAATGCCCTTTTACTTTTGTCCTGATCGGTCTGATCAGTCTGATCACCACCGGTGTTCGACGAAGATTGGGTTCTGGTTCGTTTCATCGAGTGAATGCGTTTAAGACAATTTGAAAAAAATGAATTGCTGCAAATTTTTAATTTTTACGGAAACATTTTGTCTGCAAAATATGCTTAAGACAATAATAGTTCACTGCAAATTTGATAACAAATAAAAGCGGTGTCTAAAATGTTGAATTTTTCATTTTCTAATTTGTGCAAAATTTGTAAAAAAAAAAATCATGGCAAATTTTTTGTTTGGTGAGACGTCCTCTGTGCCGGATGAACGTGCCGCGGACGACGGCGTACATCGAAAGCGGCAACGACACATCGCCTCAGGCGATAATGGGAAGCCTGGGTCAACCAACATTTTGCTGAAAGCAAATAAAACATTCATTATTAAATAAAATGAGATTAATTCCCAAAAGTGTATGTGCCCATCAGTGTTTTGCTGTTCCACCAATTTTGGATCTGTTCCTGTTCTGTTCTCAAATTTTAGAACAGTCTATCTGTTCTGTTTCGACCTCGTGAACAGGAACAGAACAGAGTAAACTGTTCTTAGGCTGTTCCAAATTAATTTGATCGATTGAAAAAAGCCTTGCAGCTGTGCCATCTCATCATTAGAATCCGTCACTAATTTTTATTAGTAAACGCTAAAATTTAACGTAAATATTAATGACAAAAAAAACTTAGGTAGGTACTTAGATATTTTAAAAGTTCACGGCTTGGGGGGAGGAGGGCTACAATTAGAGATGGACTTCAAATGGAGAGTGGTACGGTAATCCCAATTCATAACATGATTATTCTTTTTTTTAACTTTTGTCATTTTTGGATGTGAGTGAATATGCCAAAGACAGCAATCCTGTTAATTTATTATTTAAATAAATCTCATTTTTATTTTTTATACATAAATTACGCTTTGTGGGGACGCCAAAGGTGTGCAGCATTTGTAACAATCGGTGGAACTCATTTGTTTAGAAACCGATTAAGAACCAAAGACCGAACCATGAGTATTGTTCAGTTAAATTTTTTGGGTTGATCATATACGCCCCGCGGGCGAAAGTGTGAAGGAAAAATCTGTAGTTTCCTGAATACTAGGCATCAAATTGGGCAAATATGCCAATTACAACTCTCTCAGAAGAATGAATAGGTTATGTTATGATAGCCTAGCCAAAAGTTGTGAAAAACATTTTTATTAGGGATTTAAAAATTGGACCGCTGTTTTGTGCCCGGGGGCGGAGGGGGGGGGGGGGGGGGGGTACGAGGGGTCACGTACCCCCCCCAAAAGGAAAATTTGAGAACAAAAAACCATAGGGGGGACCCTTTTGATTTACAAAATTCGTAATTTTTGGATCAATTCTCTTAATAAATTGAGTCAAAAACCCCAAAATTTTTCTCGGCGGCGCCTGTCGGCACCGCCGACTCCTTCCCAAGACCCAAAAATTGCTAACATTCTGACATTCCGTCACAAATGTCGTTAATATCTCTGAAAATGTTCCCGGCGGCGCCCATCGGCACCGCCGGACCCTTACCACTTCTAAAAGCTTCAAAAATTGCCGAGTTTTTAAAATTTTGGTTGAAAATCTGTTAACAAATTGAGTCAAAAATTCAAAAATTTTCTCGGCGGCGCCTATCGGCACCGCCGACCCCCCCCCCGAGAAATGAAGCAGAATTCTCAAAAAAGTTTGCATTTTTGAAAGTTGCAAAAACGGAAAATGCATCCCTAAAAATCGAACATTTTTCAAAAAATTGATTAACAAAAATGCAATAAAACCCAAAAATACACCCCTAAAAATCGACTTTTTTTCGGTACCCCCCCAAAGCAAAATCCTAAATACGTGCCTGGGGGGGGGGGGGGGGGGGGGGATCGGCTACCGGTCCGAACTTCGAAAGGATTAATGAAAGCTCTTGATGAATAGAATCTATCTCTTGAAAGAATTTAATTAAATCCCGCGAACCCCCAGAAATATATTTAAATACAAAAATTGGGGGGAGCGGTGACTGAACGGAAAATTACCTGTATATTATCTGAATAAAACTTAACGACATTTTAAAAATTTGAATTCTTAAATTGTTACGGCGTGTCTGAAAATTTCTATTTCCAGAAACGAAACATTCAGCTTTTTTTCTATTACATCTTTTACACATTGCAATTTTTTGGACAATTTTATCAGACTTTGACCAAACGAAATAGCCATCGTTTTAAAGAGCAAATTTGAATGGCTTTTTGAATCACCCATTTTTCTGTCCTCATTTGATGCCGAAAAGTTCATTGTGACGTTCTTTCAGCTCCTTTCTTTCATTGACTCCCAATTTGTCGGACTCGGACAAATTGTTGATGTAATTCTTACCGCAAAAATCCTTTTTGGTCATCTCCTCTAAAATGTTCTTCTGAAATTGATTGAATTAAATTTTATTTAAAATTGCATTTTGTACTTTCAAGGCAATAAAGCCGAACTGATCTGCCAATCGGAATTTGCAAATGGCCGACTTTTTGCTCTTTTTCCACAGAAAGTCAACGCATTTATTCTCAACAGAATCAAACAAAAAACGATTTGCCAACAGCAAAATGTCCTCCACACATTCATCTGAATATAATTGTAAATTCTTTTTGGCTTAGTTTTAACTTTGTACCGTCCAACTCCACGTCGTGCGGGTATATTGTGGAAAGAAGTCGTTCGAATTTTGTGACGGCGTCCGGAACTTCGTCAATTTCAACTTTTGGCATTTCTTCGGCGTTTTCTCCAAAAAACAAAGTTGAGAAAAAATCAGAATGAAGCGCCAACGACTAAAATAAACAAATAAAAGCACTTTTAATTTAAATTTAAATTCACGTATTTGTTGACGTACACCAATTTTCCATTGACCAGCAAAGCTTCTTCAGTGCGCGCTCCGCTATATAAAAAAATAATTACTAATTAAATGAAAAAGTTGCTTTGATCAAAATGTGGCGATCTGATCAAACATTTTCAAGAACAAATTTACGGCATTCCGTTGGGTTTGTCTGCCACCACAACCGCTTTGAATGTCACGGTGTCCGCTTTCTCATCGTATAAACCATTTTTTACATCCATCAAATCCTTCACATAAATCAATTCTTTTATTTCTTTTTAATTTTTATTTAGAAAAGCCACCTCAAATGTGACAAACTCGTCTTCATAATAACATGTAGTCTTGGCATGGTAAATATCAAAGCTGTCCAGATTTCCTTGCTGCCTAAGACTTTCAGTGCTTTTCTTGCAAGAAACAATGCTGAATTGAGAAGCCGCACGACAAGTCCAGGACATGTCTTAAAAATAAATATGACAGGATTCAATGGTGGCCGTGGCTGACGAGCTTTTAGCCCGGAACTGTCCCCCTCCCCCCCCCCGAGCTTCTTTTGACGTCTTTCAATAATCATAATGACTTTCTTTGACAACCAAATTTTACAATTTAGTAACATTCAAAAGCTTAAGTGCTGTAAGAATTAATGATCAAACTGACTAAATGGTTTATTAATTTTTGAGTATTTCAGAAAATAAAATGTTCAAAAAATTTCGATTTTTTCGTGATCAGAGTAGTCTGTAACATTTTTACTTACCAGTTTTATCTCCACAGCAATGAAGCTTAAAAATAATGTAATCATCACAATGATTGATTTCGATTTGCCATGGCAATCCGTTGATGTACACAACCGGGGCACTGAGTACTTCCTTTGGCCCATGTCCTTCCGAAAATTCCTTGAAATTCGGCATTTGAAACACAATTTGACCGCTGCGTTTGTATTTGTTGTCTGCAAGGAGAAAACGCAATGAAATTTTTGATTAAATTCGTTGAAAAATGCCATTTTACCTTTGATCTGCTGATCACCACCAGTGTTCGACGAAGATTGGGTTCTGGATCGCTTCATGGTGAGTAGTTTTTTGATGAGAATATTTGAAAAAATGTTAAATAAAGTAGAATGATCAGGCAACTTTTAGTAGAGGAACAAAAACAAATTTAAAAATTGATATTTTTGAGAATTTCATTTTAACGCTGTTTATAAGTTCGAACATTTTAGCATTTAAATTGAAAAATTTTGAATTATATAGCGACTTTTTGGCACATTTTTAGTGCTTATTTCGCCAAATGAATTATCTTTCAGTTTTCTAATATTAAATCTAAGGAAAAATATTTCTTTAAAATGATTTATAAAACATTTGAATTTTCGAAAAATTGTTCTAATTCGGGCCCGGGTTTGCTGATTGGGCAAAACGGAGACTGAAAATTTGAAATTTTTTTTTGTTTGCCCGGTCCGAGTCAAAACGTGGCTAAATGTTTCCCGGAAAAATGCCGCGAGTTTCGCTAAATTCTCAAAAGGGTAAATGTTGATCATAGCTCCCAGAAACGAAATGACTCAATTCATAAACCAATCGACTCCACTCCAGGGTTGCAGCGGATCATCCGAAATCCGTTATCCGAAAACCGAAATCCGGTGTTTTTCCCAATCCGAAATCCGATCCGAGAAATTTTGGGTAATCCGAGATTTTTTTTGTCTGATATTTTTCAACATTATAAGAAAAATAAAAAATTAAAGCTAAAACTTTTTAATAACAAAAAATGTTTTTTCATTTATTTTTACTTGTTCCACCCAAGTAAGTCGATGGCCTAGTGGGTCCTCTTCTTTTTATTCTCATGTTATGTGTTGGGTTCGAACCCGCTTGTGTGCAGACACTTTTTTATTGGTTATCCCCGCTACTCAAATAGGCATCCCCTCGTTAATAAGATTTTAAATAAATATTTTAATATTTTTTAATTAAAAATGCGCGCAAAAAAGAATAGTTACAAGAATTTTTGAAACAAATTCATCATGTCTTCCCGAATTTTTGCTTCAATTTCTCAACAAATATCATTAAAATGTTCAAAAATTTCCCCGGCGGCGCCTGTCGGCACCGCCGGACATCCTCCACTCTTACGTAAACCAGTTTTTTCCCGAAATTCTGAAGCAAAATTCATAATTTTGCTAAAATTTTGATGAAATTGCTTTAACAAAATTGAGTCAAAATTTCAAAAATTTTTCTCGGCGGCGCCTATCGGCACCGCCGACCCCCACCCCTTAAAAGTAGGGTTGCTCCCCGACCCCGACCCCCGAACCCCGACCCCGAGCCCAAAAAAGGGGTCGTCCCCGACCCCGACCCCGACGTTGCCAACCCCGGCCTCCCCGACCCCGACCCCGTCCCCGACCTTTTTTTGGGTCGGGGATCGGGGTTGAACAAACACCCCTAAAGATCGGACTTTTTTTGGGGAGAATAAGTACTTTTGAAACGATTCATCTTTAATGATGAGGTGGTGTAGTGGTGAGTGGGTCTGTTTTGTGGGTTATCGGGTGGGGTTCGGATCCCGTCTGCAGAAATCATTTTTAGCACTTTTTATGAACACATCAATTGAGAAGAAAACAATTTCTGATCATTTTTTAAATAGTTTTCCTTTTATAACTTTTTCAATGTTGAATGATCTTAATTTTTAGTGTCATATTTGTAGAAAAAAAATCTGCGCATTTTTCCATATCTTTTTAAGTCATTTGAAATTCAAAAAGGTATAGTCAGTCATTTAACAAAAATTTAGAAATTTTTACTAGTAACTCCCAAAATCTAAGAAGTGTTGGTAATTATCTTGAAGCAATTTTTCTTAACAATATTGCTAAAATCTTAAAAAATTTTCCCGGCGGCGCCTATCGGCACCGCCGACCTGACGACATATCCACAAATCTTTTTTTTTACAACTGAAAGATCCTCTTTACTTTTGAGGTTTTTAAAGATGATGCACGGATTTAAAAATAAAATGATATATTTTATGATTGCCCGGTGAAGATTTATTGTGAAATTTTTATTAAAAAAATTTTTATGAACAGAATTTTCTTCAACCCCGAACCCCGAACTCCGACCCCGACCCCCGACCCCGACCCCGACCCCGAAAAATTTGGTCGCCCCCGACCCCGACCCCGACATGGTCAACCCCGGCCAACCCCGACCCCGACTTTTCCGCCCCCGAGGGGTCGGGGAGCAACCCTACTTAAAAGTAAAGAAGAATCTCAAAAAAATGATATGATAAAATTGAAGTTAAAGCCACCCCACTCGCGGCTTACATTGAATAAATAGATATAGCGAAAAGTTTTAAAAAATCACAAAAGTTTGAATTTTTGTAACCAAAACATTTTTTTCATTATCCGAAATCCGTTATCCGAAAACCGAAATCCGGTGTTTTTCCTAATCCGAAATCCGAAATCCGATCCGAGAAATTTTGGGCAATCCGATCCGAAATCCGTATCCGACTTTTTTCCCAATCCGCTGCAACCCTGCTCCACTCTAAGCCTAACTCACAAATCTGAAAAAAATTGATTACGAATTTGTCAAAGAAAAGAAAATTGAGAATTTAAAGCGATTTTTGAATCGGTTGAAATTTTTGAAAATTAAGAAAAAACGACTTTAGGCCTAAGCCTAACGAACCCCAAGCCAGGGTGCCCCCTATGAGTTTTGGCCAACTGAGGGGCTATAACTTTTTTCGTAGTTGCTTCCGCACAAAAACTTTTTCAGATTCATACGTTAGGCTTAGATTGGAGTAGATTGGTGTATATGATTTGGGCCATCAACATTTTCCTTCAAAAGAATGAATAGGTTATGTGTTATGGTAGGGTAAAAGGATGCAAAAGGAAAGATGGTGGGGGCGGGGGGGGGGGGGGAGGAGTCCAGAAAGTTGAGAAAAACATTCTTTTCTTTGGATTCGGTAAATTGGGGGGGGGGGGGGGGGGGGGAGGGCGTTGTTTTTGTGCCCGCCGGAGGTGGAACGGTTGAGGTAAATGAATGAAGGACATTTGGGAGGGGGGGGGGGGGTGAGTCGGGGACCAACCCTAGTTTGAAGCATTTTTTGTATGTTAGATTTTGCGAGGGGGGGGGGGGGGGTCGGGGAACTCAATTTGTTCAGAAACCGATTAAGAGATTGACCAGAACAAACAAAATAAATTGAATTTTGATCGTCTAAAGGGTCGGCCACATAACGCCGTGGGCGAAAGTGTGAAGGGAAAATCTGTAGTTCTTGATATATTTGTCTAGACTCTAAATTTTAATAAATACTAAATATTAGGCGGCTTATCAATTTAAAAAAATGAACGCAACGATAAAATTTTTTTCGATAAATTGATGGATGATATGTGCCCATCCCAATCCCGAAACAAAAATTTCAAAAAAATAAACAACGAATTCAAAACATCATCTTTCCCTTCTCATCTCTTCTCTCAATTCCACAAATCGTACCACACCACGGAACACGAATTCCAAAACGTCAATGTTGGGCGACAATGGCTAGCGTAGGCTTTACAATAACCGCCACTACCATCGGCAACCTGCTGGTTGTCCTGCGGGATGGTGCAGCAGCAGCAGCAATTATTCCCCCCTGTCCAGCTTTGTCCGTTGTAAGTGCAGCAGCTATTATCCGTCGATGTCCAGCTTCGTCTGCTGTTGTAAGAGCGACTTCTTGAGTTTGAGCCATTACCACCAGATTTGGAACTGGCCAAAAGGTAGATGAGCAGGCAAAAGAAGATGATGTACAGCAGAATCAGGCTGATGCATTGAATCCAGGCATTCCAATCGACGGAGCGACGACAACGCACTCCGCCACGCTTACGACGTCTTCGGCTTTTTTGCCGACGTTGAGGCTCTGAAAACAAAAATTACCTCCCTGGGATTCCGGAGGTTTTGTGTCGGGATGATAGATTCCGGGACTTTAGAAAATCCGACAAGCATTTCGAATGATATCACAAGCTCAAAAGGTTTTAAAAAATTTGCTACTTCTTTTTAACTTAGTATATTTAAAATATTCAAAATATTTGACGTTCCGTTTACCGTCCTCATTGCCAGCAGGAAACAATCGGCTATAGGCACTTTTCATGAATTCCGCATTGTCTTTTAGCCATTGTTCGTGTCTGAATCGGCGGTGGTCGCTGCCCTTTTCGCGCTGTTGTTCTTCCCGTTTTTTTGTCCCAGCCAAAAATTTGGCATTTTGTCCAATGCCATTTTTGAACAAATCGGCCAATGCCCAATAGCCACGCATTGCGAGCCGCCAATTGGACATTGTTTCTGTGGGGTAAACGGCAACGTTTTGCCAATTCAAATCAATCGTTTCGCCAATGCTTTTAAGCAAACAATCTGAACGGCTTATCAGTTGATTTTCGTCATTTTCAGATGGCATTTTTCCCGTTTTGATTTCGTTAAATTGTTTTGTAAATTCCTTGACCATCGGTTGATCATTTAGTCCATCCGCCGACAAAAATTGACGAATGAAATGTTCAATTTGCATGACATAATTTCCCACAAACTTTTTATTGGATATTTTTACAAAATTGGCCCAATTTTTTTCAATTGAGCCAAACTCTTCGGGTGATTTCTGTAATTAAAATATAAAATTTTTGAATTTAATTAACGATTTTGCCTGGGCCGACATTTCAGTTCCAAATTGTGCGCATTCTTCAACCAATTTCTCAAATTCAATGGTCGTATGCAAATTTGCGTTTTGCATTGTTTCTCTCAACAAAATATTCGATTTTTGTTCAACAATTTTTGTCGATATTTTCTGTTTGCTTTTTTTATTACTTTTTATTGCTTTCCATGCAAGAATTGCCTGATCAATTTTGCTGATCAAATCTTTTTTCAAAATTTGCAAATCCTTTTTGGCGGAGCCGCTCTGTTCCCCCGCATCAGACAATTGCAGCATTTTCTTCAAATGCACCAAATTCGAATGATTTCCCACCAAAAAATCCCGATCCGATTTTTTTGAATACACTCCAACAACAAATTGACGCAATTCTTCAATCGCTAGTTCAGCAATGGCAACGTCTTTCAAATTTTTGAGCACTTTGCTACCAACATTATCTATAAGCTTCTCTTCAATTTCCTAAAAATAATTTATTATAATTATTTATTTTTAACATTTTTATTAGGGTTGGCACCACAACGTTCGGGGGCAGATAACTCGGGGACGGTGTTTCTCGGGGTTGAAAAGTCGGGGTCGTGGATGAACAAGATGTCGGGGGTCGGGAAATGTCACAAAAATTGTCGGAGTTTGGGGTCGGGGTTTTTGAGGTCGGGGTGCCATCCCTAAAATTTATATTTAAAAAGGTTAACCTTTCTGATGGAATTCATAATGCCCGTTTTAATTGCTAAAATTTGGTTGGACAGTTGAACAAGTTTGCTTTCCAAGTCTGATTGGACAGCGTAGAGTAAAACTGAAAGGGTATTTATAATATTCTCATAAAGAATATTAATTATTTTTAATATTTGCGTATATTGTTGAGTTAATTAAATAAATTTACCGATATAAGACGCAAAACAACAAAATAGAAAATAAAGTTGCCTCAACATTTTTTTTAACCTAAATTTGTAATATAGTAAATACTAAATTCCGAAGAGGGCCAATAAATTCAGGTGAAATGCTTGTAATGTAAGATTAAATTTAATTTGTAACTTCAATTTTTTATTAATCTGATTATATATTATTGTTTAATGATTTTTATAGTTCAAATAAATATTAATCTATATATTAATTTTTAATGATTTTTATAGTTCAAATAAATATTAATCTATATATTATTGTTTAATGATTTTTATAGTTCAAATAAATATTAATCTATATATTAATTTTTAATGATTTTTATAGTTCAAATAAAAACATTAATCTGATATGTAATTTTTAATGATTTTTATAGTTCAAATAAAAATATTAATCTGATATATAATTTTTAATGATTTTTATAGTTCAAATAAAAATATTAATCTGATATATAATTTTTAATGATTTTTATAGTTCAAATAAAAATATTAATCTGATTTATAGTTCAAATAAAAATATTATCTGATATATAATTTTTAATGATTTTTATAGTTCAAATAAAAATATTAAGATTTGTGGACTTTGATGAATGAAATCGCGTCGAAAAATAATATAATCCAGCTTCTAGGGCGTAGAACACCGCCATCTGGTTTTGTATGATTAAATTTGCTTGAAAATTTTCGGGTTTTGTTTTCGTAAAGTCCCTGCGGGAGCTCCATGAATAAGTCACCCTTCCACGTCCAACAACCGCACGTCCTTTATTTGAGGGTAAAAATGATGTGCGTGCTCTCTTTTTATTGTTGTTTACAAAATTGTCTTAAAAAGATAAAAATGATCAATAATTTTCAACTGAATTCAACGGTATAAAGTGTTTTTCATAAGCTTTGTAGCGTTTTTTTGGGGCTTTCCAACGGTACCATTTATTTCTCATAATAATAACCCAAAAATCCACAAAAATTCAATTTTATTTCAAAAATTATGGTAATTAACAATATAATAATGAATCGATTTTTAACAAAAAAATTTTATAAAATAATAAAGGAACGGGCTCAGAGAGCCCTTGGGGGGTGTTGTTTCCCGGACCATTCTACGTCCAACAACCACACACAATTGAGTGCGTGGTCCCTAAAATTCATAAAAATTCAACAAATTTTGGATACTTATCAGGGCTGGTAATCGGATTTGATTGCGGCGATCCGCATCCGCAAACTCGGCAAAAAATCCGCAACTCCCAAAAAGACCGCCAATTTCAGCAATCCGCAATTGTGTCCAGCCCTGATACTGATCAAGAAAGGGTTTTAGTTCGTCAATTTGAATATTTGGCGATTCTTTGGCGTTTTCTCCAAAAAACAAAGTTCGGAAATATTTTGAGTGGGCTGCCAACGGCTAAAAACTATAAAAAAATTTCAAATATTTAAACTCCCGGGTTTGTTCATGTTCACCAATTTGCCATTGTCCAGCAAAACGTCACACCGCTTCAAGCAATAATGGGGGCACATGAAAGCCGTTCCAGGGCAGCAGTTACTTTCTCACAATTGTGGGTCAACATTTTGCCCAAAGCAAATAAAAATTCAAATTGATGAGATAAAATGAGAATAATTCCCAAAAAAGTGAATATGCCCATCCCCCGTTTTTTGGGGATCAACATTTGCCCACAAAATAACGTCCATTCATTTATAAAATAATTAATCCCAACTTTCTTTTTATAATAATAAGTTTATTCATAACATGAATAGTAATCTTTTTTTTAAACTTTTGTAATTTTTGGATTGCTTGAGAATTTAAGCCTTAAAATTTTTTGTTTTGTATTTATTTCGCTTTTAAATAACATCGAAAATAGACACAATGGAACCATCCAAAAGCCAACCTTTGTCCAATACCGGTGGTGACCAGGCCAAAGGTCAAATATTCTTAGTGCAAAGTTCTTAACAAAAAACAAATACAATTTTAAAAATTTCTCGCGGCGCTAAGCCTAAGCCGTCGAGTGCCGCACTTAAAGCCTAAAGTTGATTAATATATTTCATAGGGAGTAAAATTCCGTGATCTTGGGCGAATGTCGATCGAAATCTTGTGACAGCCTTTTAAAGTAATATTGTGAATATTTCAAACATTATTTTATTAGAATAAATTATTTTAATGAAAATAGTTTTTTAATTTGTCGCTGCTACTTTTTGTCTGCCAAAGGAATCACATGCTTTTGATCTTTAAGCTCGCGCGCTGATCAAAAAAAATTTCTGGAATTCCGGCACAAAAAAAAGCAAATCCTGACTCGAAACGAGCTTTAATTAATCAGAAATTTAAAAACTCGCAGCACGCTATAAAATTGCGTCAACATTTTGGTCATTTGACAGAACTGTTGATTTTTTTAAATTACTCACACGCATCAAAAATACTCACCATGGAACCATCCAAAAGTCAATCTTTGTCGAACATTGGTGGTGATCAGACCAAAGGTAAAATGGACAACAATATGTATTCCAATCAAATGTTGCAGACAACAAGTACAAACGCAGCGGCCAAATTGTGTTCCGGATGCCAAATTTCAAAGAATTTTCTGAAGGACGTGGGCCGTTGGAAGTGTTCAGTGCCCCGGTTGTGTACATCAACGGATTGCCATGGCGAATCAAGATCAAACATTTGGATGCTTACGTTGGCCTTCACTTGCAGTGCGATGGCGATAAAACTGGTGGGCGAGCTTAATTTGTGAATGCTGAGAAATTTAATAGCTCTTCAATAAACCCCATAAATAATAATATTTTTAAGACTTGGCCTGGACCTGTCGTGCGGCTTTCCAATTCAGCGCTGTTTCTTGCAAGAAAAGCAGTGAATGTCTTATGAAGGAAGGAAATCTTGAGAAATTTTACATTTTCCATGCCAATTTTACAGTATGGGGCTATGAAAAGTTTGCATGCATTGAAGTGAATTTCCCTTTTATTTAAATTAATTTTATTTATTTATTTACAGAAACTTATGGACCCAAAGAATGGCCTATACGATGAGGAGGCGGACACTGTGACGTTCAAAGCCGAAATGATCACAAAAAAGGAAATGCCGTAAGTTTGCTTTTAAAGTTTTTTGTTCAATTCTTCTCATTTCTAAATTCAAATTTAAATTTAGCGAAGTGCGCCTCGAGGATGTTTTGCTGATCAATAAAAGAGTTCTGTATGTGAACAAATATGTGAGTTAAATTCAATATATTATTATTTTTAATTATCATTTTCAGCTGTTGGCAGCCCACTCGAAATATTTCCGAACATTGTTTTTTGGGGAGAACGCCGAAAACTCGCCAAATATTCAAATTGACGGACTTTCTGATGCCTTCTTAAGTTGTGCACGACTCATTTCCACAATGTATCCGCACAACGTGGAGTTGGACGGTATAATTTTGGCCATTTTTATTGCACAAATAGCCGTAAAAATGAGAATCTAAAATATTCAGATGAATGTGTGGAAGGCGTTTTGATATTGGCGAATCGTTTTTTGTTGGATTCCGTTGAAAAACGTTGCGTTGACTTTTTGGTGACTAAAAGCAAAAAGTCGGCCATTTGCAAATTCCGATTGGCACATCTTTGCGGCATTGTTGACATGAAGGTCGATACAAAATGAAATTTTTTAATAACATTTATTTCGACCATTTTCAGAATAAAATTTTGGAGGAGATGACCAAAGAGGACTTTTTAATTGCCGGGAAGAATTATTTCAGCAATCTGTCGGAGACCGACAAATTGGGAGTCGATGAAAGAAATGAGCTGAAGGAGCGTCACAAGGAACTTTTCGGCACGGAATGAGGGTGGCAGAAAATCCGGGCATCGAAACGCTCACCGATCCCCGGTCCCTACTGCGGTGTAAACAATTCTAAAAATTCTTTTAACTTTTTTAATTTAAAAACAAATATTTTAGATGACAATTCACAATTTTCATTTCATTTTTTTGGTTAGACGAAATCACAAAACCATTGGGGAGGCCCTTTTGTTGTGCTACATTCGTAATTTTTTGACCAATTTTCTTAACAAATTAAGTCAAAAATTCTAAATTTTCTTCGGCGGCGCCTATCGGCACCAGGGATGGGCGAAGCTCGGGAAGTTTCGCGAAGCTCGAAGCCGAAGTTTTTAAAAATTTGCTGACGGAATTTGGAAACGAAAATCCGGACCCTCCAAAAAGTTCGGATTCCGAATCCAAGCCAAAATCCATCGGAGGAATCGGAATGAGGGACAGGGATGGTCCGGCGGTGCCGATAGGCGCCGCCGGAATAAATTTTGAATTTTTGACTCGAATTGTTAAAAAAATTGACCCTCAAATTTCATAATATTGGGTTTATTGGTAGATTTTTTGAAGTGATCAGTGAAGAAAAAAGTGAAATTTTATGATTAATGCTAGTGATCTTCAAGCCCTGAAATTTACCGAGACTTGACCCCGAGATTTGTAATTTTCATACTTGCTTTACTTCAGGGGGAGGGGGTCGGCGGTGCCGATACCGCCGGGGAAAATGAAAGTTTTAGTGAACTAAATTTAGAAAAAGTGCCTAAAATTTGCAAAAAATCTCAATGCCCAACTCGCTTTTTGCATTATCCGTTTATTTCAAAATATGTTATTTAAAAATTTTAATGAAAAATGTAATTAAAGGGAATGAATCAGCTGAAGGGAGAACTGATTGCAAAAATGGAGCAGTATCAGAAAGAACAGCAGCTGAACATTGTCGACTTGCGGAAGACAGTTGCCGTGTTGAGCGAAATTGGTAATTTTGGTCTAAAATTTTGTTCAGAGTTCGGAAATTCTCTGCCTTTTAGGCATTATTTTAGCTTTAATATTAAAAAAATTAAATATATTTTTTTACAAATTAGCGCTAATCAATCGATGGGATTCCGCGGCATGTGACGACAAACTCACGCTCTCTGAGCCCGATCGATTGATTGTCCAACATAATGGAGAGGCTAATTTGGGTAAAGATTATTATGCTAAAATGATTTGATTGTTTATGTCAAGCAAGACTCAGACAACTTTTGAATTAACTCAATTTTTAGAGGCGAGATCTGTCCGCGCTGAAAAGCCAATGTCGAAAACTCCGTACTTCGAAGTGAAAATCGTAGAGAAAACAGAGTAATTTATAAATATTATAAAACATTTGTCGTGCTTTTGAAATAATTAGTAATATATTTAGCTATATTTCCATTGGACTTGCGACCAAACGAATGCCATTGGACAAATTTGTTGGACTTCACGAAGGCACTTACGGATACGAAAGCTGGGGCATTCTTTTGGGTCACGAAGTCGAGGGCTGTTCCCATCTCTCCAATGGACGTCCTTTCATCAAAGGAAAGCGTCGGTTTGGTGTCGGCGACGTCGTCGGCTGCGGCGTCAATTTGGCAACTCGCCAAATTATTTACACAAAAAACGGCCAACGTTTGGGTGAGAAAGAATAAAAATTTTGGGGGCAATTCGTTTTTAAAAAAGCATCGATTTTTTGTTTAATATTTGTTTTTGCAGACACCGGCAATTTGTTTGTCTATTTTGCCGCCGACTTGTTTCCGTGCGTTTCGTTGGGCGTGCCTGGCACCAAAATTAAAGCGAATTTTGGTCCGAACTTCAAATTTAACATTGTCGATGGAATTTAAAAACTGAAATGAGGGGATTTATGGGTTTTGTTGTTGAAGGCTTTTGGTCATTTTATCATTTATTTTTTTCTTTGTCGATCAAATCCTTTATCATTTCATTTTGTTTTCGAATTTGTCAATATTTTTTGGGGTTTTGTTGTACAATTGCTTTGGTATATTCCAAATTCAGCAAAAGTTATCAACAGTTATATTAGTATTATAAATAGGGCTGCGATTTATGTATATGGATAAAAAATCTCGAAATATAGCCATAAAATATGGATGAAAAATTGCAAAATATGGACCAAATAACATAAAATGAGAGATTGTATTTTTCAATACATATTTTTGTTCATTTCATTTTTTGAGCTCAAAAAAGCAGTATAAATATAAACGAAGAAATTTAATTATGGATTTATCGTACATGTTTAGAATCGCAAAATTTTGGAACCGAACCGAAGCCTTTCGTCGGTTATGCGAACGAACCGGAATTTTACGGTTCCCGAAACCAATCCCGGTTCTGTGGTTCGGTTCAGTAAGTGTATCCAACAATTTTGCCAGCAAAATTGTGAACCCAATCACAACAAATTGCCGATTATGCCTTTTTTTTCTTCAAAAATTCGTAGTAAAAATAGGTAAAATATATAATTTTTTTGGAATAATAAAATTCAATAAAGATTTGTGAAAAGCAATTATTAGAGACCGGATTTTCAAGTTTTACCCTATTTTTTTTTGCGGATTTGGTTTGACGGGAGAAGCCCAGAAATAGCATTCATTTTGAAAAACTTTACAATTAGAGCGACTTTTAGTCTATATAAATCAATATTTTGGCTTTTTTGAGAATAAATCAATATTTTCAAAAAAGCCATTTATGTGCACTGAAATGATCGCCTGTGTATAACTCGTCGTTGTTGGTATCACACTGAATTTTAAATTTATTTAAAAAATTGAAATTATTTTTAAATTGCGCTTACACGTTCAAGAAGTAAAGTTTCGTGGGGACAGTTCTTTTTAAATTGTTTATTTACAGTAAATATGTGGGGGTTGGCGAATAAAATTCTCAACAACGCGTCATATTGCAATAAACTATGCATCGCATCTTCAATTTGAGCTCCTTCTCGGCCGTCACGGCATTTGTATTTCTATTAAAAACATTAAAATAAAACAAAAGTTAAAGCATTTAAAAGTGAGAAATTTAATTAAAAAATTTGCTTTGCCTTATTTTGTTGCCATGGAGCGCCATCTGAGAGAACGAGCAAAATATATTAAAGAGAAGAATCGGAAGAAACATTTTTGGGAATAAAATTGAAATATAATTTTCGAAGGGTTTTATTTTGCCTATTTATAATCCATACATTATAAGTAAGCACTTTTTGTTATATGCAGACAAAAATGACGATCTTTTGATCATTTTCTATGTGATTCTGAGTTGGTGGACCAAGACAAACATAATGAGAAATACAACAAATAAAGTTTTGGCATTAAATTCGTGTATTTTGAAGCTTAAAAAATATTCTTGATTTTTGCATAAGCTGATCCTGATTTTTGGGTTTTACAGGTGGTCATCCTGACTGTTAAAAATTGACTAAATGATTAAGAATTATGGAAACATTAAAGTCATTAATAAGGACCAAGAAAAGAAATGGTCGCACGCAAAACATAATTTACTCAAAATTGGTTTTTATTACATTTTCCAAAACTTAGGGAAGCAGTTCAACCTTTCCATGGCTGCTTAGGAGGAGGAGGAACAAACGAAGCTGGAGGAATTGAAAGTGAGTTTTGTTTTTTTATAAAGGATAGCGATTTTACTGTCTTTGTCAGGTCCAAAATATAATTTAAATAATATTTTGTAAATACATAATTTACAGAATTTAAACTTTTTAAATTAGCATTTGCGGGAAAAAGTTAAGCAATTTGAATTGGAATTGAAGGAAATGAAAGAAATTGGTAATAACATTTAAACTTTCCTTAAAATATTTGTTAGCCAAACATTCTGGTTTTTACACAGGCCCTTATCGAATCGCGGGCGCAATTGTTCTATTTATTTTCATCATTTATACGATTCATTGCGAAGGCGAAAAGTGCACGACAATTCACAGTTTTTACGGCGCTGTCTGTTAGACACTCATATTTTATTGGTTTTTGAAATTCTCATAAAATTTGACCTAGTGTTCAAAATGCGAAAATTTTAGAGAATTCTTTAATTATATTTAAATTCAACGAAAAATATGGGCATAAACCCCCCAAAAATTGTACAAATTCGAAAACAAAATGAATTGATAAAATGCTTTAATCGATAAAGGAAAAAAAGTGATAAAATGACAGTAATTGACAAATTCGAAAAATGAATTGATAAACTGGTTCTGATCGACAAAGATAAAAATGATAAAACGACCATAATTCGACAAATCCTCTCGTTTTCACTTTCTAAATGCCATCGGAAATGTTGAATTAGAAATTGGGGCCAAAATTCGCTTCAATTTTGGTGCCAGGAGAGCCCAATGAAACGCATGGAAACAAATCGGCGATAGAATTGACAAATAAATTGGAAGTGTCTGCAAATAAAAATATTTATTTATTAGAGTCGATTTCCCTCCCCCCCTTTTTGTCGATAAAAAGTTGGGCGGAAATAATTCCAAAACCCCTCCCCCACAACACTTTAATTATGTCCACGAATTATTATTCTTTCTCACCCAAACGCTCCCCGTTTTTTGTGTAAATAATTTGGCGGGTTGCCAAATTGACGCCGCAGCCGATGACGTCGCCGACGCCAAACGGAGGCTTTCCTTCGGTGACAGAACGTCCATCGACGGCGTGCACACAACCCTCAAATTCGTGACCCCAAAATCTGCCTTTATCGCCTTCGTATCCGTAAGTGCCTTCGGGACCTCCAACATATTTGTCCAATTGCATTTGTTTGGTCGTAAGTCCAATCAAAATATTGCTAATATAATATTTTAAATAAAGCAAAGCATTTTTATAATATATAAATTACCCTGTTGTTTTCGTTAGGATTTTCACTTTAAAGTAAGGGTTTTCCGGCATTGGCTTTTCAGCGCGGACAGAGCTCCACCCTGAGAAGTCAATTAATTCAAAAATTGTAGAACGCTTTTTACATAAATCGTTTTAATCAACATCTTTACCCGAATTAGCCTCTCCATTATGTTGGACAATCAATCGACCGGGCTCAGAAAGCGCGAGGCTCGGGTGACATGCAGCGGAATCCCATCGATTGATTAGCAGTCCTAAGGAAATATAATTTTAATTTTTTCTAAATATTAAAGCTAAAAAAGCTGATGCCTAAGAAGACAGAGAATTTCCGAACTGAACAAAATTTTAGCCCGAAATTACCAATTTCACACAACGTGGCAACTGTCTTCTGCAAGTCGACAATGTTCAGCTGCTGTTCTTTCTGATACTTTTCCAGTTTGTCATTCTTTTGTTCAATTTCAGCGAATTTGTTGCCATTCGACAGTTTCTGCTCCTCCAATTCGGCGACGACCATTGCTTTGACAGACTTCGGCGATTCGTTCATTTTGCGTCCGAGTTCTTCCTTAAGCTGCTTCTGATGGCCAAAAGAAAAAAATGAATTTTTTTAGAAATAAATTCACATTTTCAAGCGCGAGTTTCGCAAAACTTTCTACGTTACCAAAAATTTATAAAGTTTTTTTTGCCAAAAATCTTTAAAAAGTTTTTTCAAATATTATTTTGTTTTTTAAATATTATATTTTTCGCGTTAACTAAAATAATTCTTTAAAAATAGTCCAACAATAACGGTTGTGTGATTTGCGAAACCGAGTTCGCCTTATTTGCAATCGTTTGCTTTGGGCGGATATTGCTTTAATTTGATTTTTTAATAATTCTGCTTTAATTTGCAGCTAATTTCGGTAATTTGGACCCCGCTCAATTGATTGACAGTTTTGTTGGCTGTCAGCTCGTAACCTGAATTCAGTTTGAATCGCTTGTTGGCGGGATATTGATTGATTTAAACTTTATAATAATTCTGCGTTACTTTACAGCCAATTTGGGTAATTTGGACCCCGCTCAATTGATTGACAGTTTTGTTGGATGTCAGGTCTTAACCGAATTCAGTTTGAATCGCTTGTTGGCGGGATATTGATTGATTTAAACTTTTTAATACTGCGTTAATTTTGCAGTCAACTTTGGGTGACCTAGCGAATTTAGACCCGTTGTCCTCTGGCAGCTTTGTTGTTTGACCGATCTAAACCGAATTTAATCTTTGCAATCGATTGTTAGCGGGATATTGATTGAAGTTTCAGTTTGAATCGTTAGTTGGCGGGATATTGATTGAACTTAAACTTTTAAATAATTGAAGGTTAATTTTGCAGCCAACTTTTAGGGGCCCTAGCGAATTTATATCCGTTGTCCTCTGGTAGCTTTGTTGCTTGACCGATCTAAACCGAATTTAATTTTTGCAATCGATTGTTAGCGGGCTATCGATTGAACTTAATCTTTTACAGTACTCAGCGTTAATTTTGCAGCCAACTTTGGTGTGCTAGTGAATTTGGACCCGTTGTCCTCTGGCAGTTTTGTTAACAGCCAGATTTAAACCGAGTTCAGTTTGAATTGTTTGCTGGCGGGATATTGATTGAACTTAAACTTTTTGATAATTGAGCGTTAGTTTGCAGCCGAATTTAGGGGCTAGCGAATTTAGACCCGTTGTTCTCTGGCAGTTCTGTTAGTTGCCAGATCTACACCGAATTTAATCTGTTTGCAATCGATGCTGGAAGAATATTTGTTGAAATTTAATCTAAAGTCAGGTAGAGGTTCGCTAAACGTGTTAAGCCGTACTGGCTGGAAGTCCAATTTGCCCTGCAGGCTGCAGCGTATAAGGGCCACCAAATTCTGCTTTCGCTGACCCGTCTCTTGGCAGTTAAATTTGGCTCTCTGCCAAAGATGACAGAGTTTTTACTCTGTAGCGGCTTTGTCCTACGGTATTTTGTTTTTATAATTTTTAATTTTTATAAATTTTTAAGCCGCCGTAAGACGCCGCCAGATTCTGCTTCTAATATCTTACGTGCTAGATTTTGCCTGCAGCCAAAAGATGATAGCCTTTTGCCCTTAAGGCCTACAGGCTAATTTTAACAACGAGATTTTGTTGGCTTTGGACTGCCGCTCAGTTGAAAGCGGACCTGATGGCAATTTACACTATATTTTAATTGATTGCCCCGGATTGGCCTAACACTTGAAGCTGAGTAATAATCGCTGCTTGCTTGCGATTTGGCTAAGGGCGCTCTGATTCGTCCTGATTTTCTGTACACTCGCGTTGTTGGAGATCTTTAGTTGATTGCTGTTGGTTATTAAATCCGGATTTTTGATAAAGATTCTACACAGTTTGAGAGGTCAAGTTTAATTTTGTTAGCTTCCGCTTTATTTTATTTGCAACTCTTTTCTCTTTTATCAACTTTTTCTTTTTTTAAATAATAAAATTTATAATTATTTTATTTTGTTTTTATATTTTTTAAACTTTTAATAATTAAAATCTACGCCCTTTTAGAATAAAACTTGCTTTTAAATATTTAATTGAAATTTCAATGAGAAAGATTTTGTTATTTTACTTTACGTTTTTGAAACAACTTGCCGATTATTGAGAAAATATTGGATGAAAAATAAACAGAGGGAACACTAATGGTATCAAATTTCAATCCAAAACAATTTATTTTGTATTTACAATTTTGTTATTTTTTACTCTACGATTTTTCTATTTTAAGAAATTTTTTTAATCGATCTTATAAATATATTTTTATATTTGTAAAGAATTTTTTGAATTTTATAAATTTATAAAATAATTTAAATATTTAATTTATTAATTAAAAGAAATATATGTTATTTTTACTTTACGATTTTTCTATTTTAAGAAAATTTTAAGCGATCTTATAAAAATATTTTTTTTATATTTGTAAATAATTTTGAATTTATGAATTTATTAAATATATTTAAATATTTAATTTAAAAATTAAAAAATAATATCTGCTCGCGCAGGGATTGAACTTTGTTGTTGGCTGCAGACCCCCCCTCACTGACTACTGCAACGAAAACGTCATTTTTCACTATATAGGGACAATTAGTGGCAATGACTCTCAATACACCATGGTTAAATAAAGTCGCGCAGGAAAATTTGCATAAAGTCGCGCAGGTGTGCAAGATGTTCAACGTCTTAAGATTTCAAATTTCAAAAAAAATTTTGAAATTCTGAAAAAATTCTGAAATTTCTGGAAAAATTCTGAAAAAGTCGCGCAGTGACCCTGCCAATAGGTTTGGGCTCTGGGACTCACTTGGCAGGGCCTCAGATGGCCGGCGCTCACCTGGCTGGCGGGCGCTCAATTGGCGCCCCACCCCCTCCATAGGTATGGGAGGCTACCGTAACCGGGGGAATGTCAGCTAGTAACTACTAAAAATACTTTTGCTGATCATTTTTTTAACGAAACTGACCGAAATTCGAAGGGTCGACAAACACCATAAATAGACTTTTTGTAAATTTTAAATCAATTTGAGCTTTGTGGTGGCGTTTTATTTTTTTTTTCATCGGCCGAGTGAAGGAAGTCCGTTGTGAAAAAGAAAGACCTTTGAGGAATTCGATTTTGGGGGAGTTTAGGTTAGAGTGCGGCAAAATCAAATTTGCGGATCCTGTTGCAGGATTGGGATTCAAAATTTTTTGTGCAGGATCCTGCGCAGGATTGCAGGATTGAGTAAAAATTTTTAAAAAATTAATTTTGGCCTTAAAATTAGGATTCCTCCCCGGCCCCTCAGGATTGGGCAAGTCGGGGTCGGGTTGGCTATGCTGGGGATTGGGAACGTCCAATTATTCGGGTCGGGGTGAAGAAAGTCTTATCAAAAAAATTTTTTCATAAAATTCAGCAATGTCTTCAGTGGGAAAGCATAAAATATTAATTTTTTATATCCATTTATCGTCCGCCGGCGGTGCCGATAGGCGCCGTCGGGGAAATTTTTTTGAAGATTTAACAACTTTTTTTAAGAAAAGTTGCTACAAAATTAAAGAAAATGCGCCAATACTTCTTAAATTTTGAGTGTAGTTGTGATTTTTCTGCATTTTATAACACTAAAATAATTAAGATAATTCAACTTTGAACAAAGTTATGCATTTTTAACTATTCACCCAATTTTGCTGGGCAAAAAAATGAAAATTTAACAATTTACACGGTCGGGGTTTGAACCCCAACCAAAACCTTTCCTAACCATAGCACTAACCACTACACCACAACATTATTGGATGAAAATTGGCATTATCCTTTACAAAATTTAATGATTGCAGGATCCGCAGTCAAATTTGCGGATCCTGTTGCAGGATTGGGATTCAAAATTTTTTGCAGGACAGGATTCTGCAGGATTAATCCTGCAAATCCTAAGCCCAAAAAGTGCAGGATTGCGGACAGGATCCTGCAAAATCCTGCGCAGGATCCGGTCCTGCGCCGCACTCTAGTTTAGGTCAAGAAAGACAAATATGACACTCCAATTCCGAATCCAATTTGAAGAATTAACAAATTTATTTTGACATAAACGAGATTTTTAATTCTAAAGGCCTAAATGAGCTTAAGCTCAAGCCCTAAGCTAGCTTAGGCCTAGGATCAAAAGTTGTTTTTATGAACGGGCAATCTGCAATTGTGAAATCAGGCGACGAGATTTAAGTGCTTAATTATATGAATTTAATGCCAAAATATATTAATGATACTTTTCGCCGTACTTGACTTAGTCCTGCAACTCAGAATCGCATAGAAAATGATCAAATGCTTGGGTAGAATCGAAATCCGCACAGTCAATTTTAGTGTTGCCCGAAACTTCAAATCCGTATTTTTGTTAGGAAAATAGTGTAAAATTTCGAAAATTTTGCCGAAATTTTTTTGCGAATTCTGCTTTACTTTTAAGGGAAGGGGGTCGGCGGTGCCAATAGGCGCCGCCGAGAATTTTGAATTTTTGACTCCATTTGTTAAGGGATTTGCGAGCAAAATTTTAAAAAAATCGTGGGTTTTTGAAGCTTTTAAGAATGGGAGAGGTCCGATGGCGCCGATAGGCGCCGCCATGGAAATTTTTTTGAAGATTTCAACGATATTTGTTAAGAAAATTGACCATTTTTACTGAAAATCTGCAAATTTTTGAAAAATCAGGATAAAATCAGGAAAACTCCGAAAAATTAGGATAAAATCAGACAACAATGAAAAATAACTCCATAATTCAAATGCTGGCATATTTCGTGTTTGGCGAACGGTTAAATGTTCAGTTTTTAAAATTGTTTGGGGTTGTGCCAGTCATTTGAATATCGCCACAAGGTACCCATCGAAAGGGGCTTTTCGTTGGATTTTATCCAAAAATTTGTTGACACGACGACGCCATTTTGTCCCGCAGAGATCGCTGGAGGCGATAATATTTTGGGCCGGTACCTTGTGGTGAGAATCAAATGACTGGCACAAAACCTTGAACAAAAGATTGTGAAGATATTTGGTGGGCACACAAACAAAGTGAGACGAGGAACATCTGGCATAACAAGTTGAGGCCGGACTTGTTTTGTACGATATTTTGGACCAAAGCTTTTGGTTAATTTGGTTTCTTTATATTTTTCTATTTTTATGCAAATTCCAAAATTGTTTACTCTGTCCACTTTGTCCGAAAGACCAAAGCCAATAACATTTTGACACCTGCAATGAAAGAAGCGCCGTGGGGGTGGGGTGGTATAAAAGGAAAAATTTTCATTAAAATTGGCCATTTCATCTCTTTATATTAGCTTCTTGGCTTAGGAGGTTCTGTTCTTTCTCCTGGCCCGGGACAGAACCCATCCAAAAAAAGTTGGGACAGAGGCCACCGCCGACCCATTCCCCTTTTAATAGGGATCCCATTTGTCCTTATTTATAAGATTTGTCCTTATTTCAAGTCTTCGTCCTTATTTTTTTAATTTGGAATTCCGATTTCCAACTTTCCGATTTCCGACAATTTTGGGGTCGGAATTCCGATTTCCAACTTTCCAATTTCCGACAATTTTGGGGTCGGAATTCCGATTTCCAACTTTCCGACAATTTTGGGGTCGGAATTCCGATTTCCAACTTTCCGATTTCCGACAATTTTGGGGTCGGAATTCCGATTTCCAACTTTCCAATTTCCGACAATTTTGGGGTCGGAATTCCGATTTCCAACTTTCCGATTTCCGACAATTTTGGGGTCGGAATTCCGATTTCCAACTTTCCGATTTCCGACAATTTTGGGGTCGGAATTCCGATTTCCGAGTTCCGAAAAATTTTAGGACACGGAATTCGATTTCCAACTTTCCGATTTCCGACAATTTTGGGGTCGGAATTTCGATTTCCGAAAAATTTTAGGACACGGAATTCCGATTTACGAGTTTTCAAAATTTTTTCGGCGGCGCCTATCGGCACCGCCGACCCTCCGCCCACCTCTGAAGTTCTCAAACAAAAAAATTTGCATATTGAGAAACTCGTAAATCGGCAAAAATTCGAAATTCTTGAGCAATTTTCTTAACAAAAATCCTAAAAGTTTTTCCGACGGCGCCCGCTGGCACCGTCGGGCCCTCCTTCCCAGAAAAATTAAGGTTTCTTGAAAAAAAGGCACTACCCGTACCCGCAATCTCAATCTCATGCTAACTATGATGTCGAAGTCGAAGACCAACAATAACATATATCCTGGGAAAAAACGTAATTTTTGGTTTAAAAAATTGGGAAAAAATTTTCACTGCGGATATCCGCGGAGCGGATACGGATATGATTTTCGAAAAATTAGACGGATACAAAAGGCACGGATAATCCGGACACGGATTTTAAATTTGTAACCATGCTCATGCTTGCCAGGGAGAGTGGGGTATCGGCGGTGCCGATAGGCGCCGCCAAGAAAATTTTTTGAAAATAGGCTAATTTTGTTGAAAATTTTTCCGACTTTTTTTGGTCGGAATTCCGATTTCCGAGTTCCGAAATTTCTTGAGGTCGTCGGCGCCCATTCCTTGGTGTAGTGTAATTTTCATAATTTTGTCACATTACCATTTCCACTTTTAATTTTAATCTTTAAAATATTTGGATTTTTAATTTTAAAATGTATTTTATAAAATAGTGAACGACCACTTTCCCTCAAAATAGTAACAAACCATTTTTTGACAGAAATTCTTAGATCGTTAAAATCATCAAAAAAAAATTTCCCGACGAACTTCTCCTATCTTAAAAGTTAAATTTTGGTTGAAAATCTGATAAGAAATTGAGTCTAAAATACTAAGAGGTGTAATGGTAAGGTGTGGGAGCTGTAAGAGTTTGGTTGGGGTTCAAACACCGATTATCTAAACAATTTTTATCACTTTTTGGTGCGCATCAATGGTGGGCGAAACAAAAAATTACAAACTTTAAAATTTTTATTTTGTAAAATTAGTAATTATTGACCAATTTTCTTAACAAATTCGTTAAAGCAACATCCCCCAACTCGGCTTGCCTCTCCCTTTTGGCTTCTATTTAAAGGCACTACTGCTCACCCACCACTCGGATCACTTCTTAACCCCGAGACTCGAGAATTGCCCTCCAAAAACAAGATAATTTAGGTTCAAAATAGTGTTGCTCTCCGACCCCTTAGGGCGGGAAAATCGGGTCCAAAAATTTATTATTTTTGATTTTTTTTATTAATTTCCAAAAACGTGTGAAAAATAGTACATTTACATTGTGAGAGGGGAACTGTTAAAGATTGACGAATTTTGAAGGGTTGGTTTCACGGAAAAATTGACTTTGGTCAGTTTTAATGCATTTTTTAGTCCATATTTTGGCACTTTTTGGGGTTGTTGGTCAATATTTTGGGGGTTTTTAGTCCATATAAATCCGCGCTCTATTTTGAAAAATTTCATAAATATTTAAAAGCAGCAATTTTTGATGTATTTTGGGTTTGCTTATTCATTTTGTTAAAGGAAGAATTGAAAGAGGTGAAAGAGGAATTGAAGAATACAAAAGAATTGGGCGGCAAAAAGTTTGAACAAATGGAGGAAAGTTTTGCGAAGCTCAAACTCGAAAATGTGAATAATATATTTTCTAACAAACATTTCATTTTTTCTTGTCAATTGTTCAGAAGGCACTCCGCGCTAAGTTGGAACATCAGAAAGTGCTAAATGCTCACATGGCTTTGCATCAAAAAGAACAGCAGCTGAACATTGTCAACTCGCATAAAATAGTTGCCGTGTTGAGCGAAATTGGTAATTTCGCTCTAAAATTTTGTTCAGAGTTCGGAAATTCTCTGCCTTTTAGGCATCAATTTTTAGCTTTAATATTTAAAAATAATTAAATATATTTCCTTAGGGCTCAATCGATGGGATTCCGCGGCATGTCAACCGAGAATCGCGCTCTCTGAGGCCGGTCGATTGATTGACCACCGTAATGGAGAGAATTTGGGTAAACATTATTTTCTATTAAAGTGATTTAATTGTTTATGTAAAGAGTTTAGACAATTTTTGAATTAACTCAATTTTCAGATGGGAGCTCTGTCCGCGCTAAAAAGCCAATGGCGGAAAATCCTTACTTTGAAGTGAAAATCCTAGAGGCAACAGCGTAATTTTTAAATATTATAAAACATTTTCTGAGCTTTAAAATATTATTATATTTAGTAATATTTTCGTTGGACTTGCGACCAAACAAATGCCATTGAACTACCCGGTTGGACTTTACGAATGCACTTTCGCATACGCAGCCAGTGGCGTGTTTTGGGGTCACAAATTTGAGGGATGCGGCCACACCTACAGTGGTTACATCGTTGGAAAGCCTTCGTTTGGTGTCGGCGACGTCGTCGGCTGCGGCGTCAATTTGGCAACGCGCCAAATCATTTACACGCTAAACGGAAAGCGTTTGGGTGAGACGGATGCGAATTAGAACTAAAAAAGGGGAGAAACTGACGCTAATATGTCCTTTTTTTGTTGTTGCAGATACCGCCAATTTGCTTGTCCATTCTATCGCCGATTTATTTCCGTGCGTTTCGTTGGTCGGGTCTGGCAAAATTGAAGCGAACTTTGGCCCCAATTTCCGATGCAACATTTCCGAAGAGATTTAAAAACTGAAAAATGAGGGCATTTTGATGTGTTGTTGTCATTTTGCAAATTTGCTCGATAAAGGAATTTTCTTTTCGGTAAAAGTGAAGAATTAATCAAAAACATTTCTGAGCCGAGATTCAGCTCCTCAAATGTTGACAAACCATGGGGCCGGACCCTTTTAGGAAAATATCCAAACTTTAAATTGTAACTCTAAAATATTTTTTTTTAGAATTAAGAATATAAAGATTTGAAAAGCAAATTGATCCAAAATTTGCGGGGATCGGGGTTAGAATTGATCCACAGATTGGCGGGTGATCAAGGAATGCATTTAATTTTTGCTGTGCACCTGACAAGCGCAAAACTGATTTTTTTTTTTGAGAAATTTAAATGTTATGCATTTTACGGATGACGGCTCACGTTTCAAATGTCCGTGATTTCGATCAGTGATTAACCGTGGAAAAAACGTGGCAAAAACCCCCCAAAACGTGGAAAACGTGCCAGCTTTAAAAAACGTGGCAAAACCGTGGAAAAGACCGTGCTGGGTCGTTTCGTAAAAAAGGCAAACGGGGCGCTTTTTAAAAGTTTTTTGTTATAGCTTCTTTCAAAGCTAACCAAATCAAGCAATTTTAGTATTAGGTATTCGAAAGCTTAGGAGGAGGAGAAGCTATTAGCAAGCAAAAGCTAAGCTATTAGCCAAATCTTAAAAAAGCTATGGCCAGGAAACGCTTTTTTGGCCACAACTTTTTTGAGAATTGTCCTATAGCTTAGCTTTTGCGTTTAAAAGCTTCTACCCATTGCATGTTGAATGATATCAAAAATTGTTTATTTGGTTAGCTTTGAAAAATGTTATAACAAAAACACTTTTAAAAAGCGCCCCATTTGCTTTTTTACGAAATGACCTAGCACCCGAAGCGATTAAACCGGTGCTGAATTTGAACACACCAAAGTAAATTGTACGGAAAAAGCCCAAAAATATTGACAAATTCGGAAACAAAATAAACTGATAAATGCTTTTGATAGACAAAGGAAAAAAATAAATGATAAAACGATCGTAATCTTCAACAGTAAGACAACAAATCCTCCTTTTTTCAGTTTTTAAATCTCATCGGCAATGTTGTATTTGAAGTCCGGTCCAAAGTTGGCTTCAATTTTGGTGCCAGGCATGGCCAACGAAACGCACGGAAACAAATCGACGGCAAAAGAGACAAATAAATTGGCGGTGTCTGCAAAAAACAAAAAATATTAAAGTCGCCCCCCTTTTTAAGTTATAAAAGGAGGCGGAGATAATTCCAAAACCCTCCCTCTTCAATTCTGTTCCCGAATTCTTTTGCCGATGAAGCTTTTTGTGCCTTTTCGTGCATTTTTTGAACGATTTGTGCAATAAGAGATTTTTTTTGGAACTTTCGAATTCGCGTCCGGGGGGTTTTCGAATTGGTTGAACGGGAGGGAGGGAAAATTCCCGGCTCTATTGCAGTTTACACGACCATAAATAAAAATTGTAATTTACTGCTATATTATTTGTTGCTGCGTTTTTGGAACAAATAGAATATTGATAGCGCTGCATTCTTAAAAGTAGGGCGTTCGGTCTGGAGTGTGTTCCTGTGACAGTGTCCGTTATCGTTAGGCTTAGGCCTAAGCCACCCTGGCTTGGGGTGGGTTCGTTAGGCTTAGGCCTAAGCTTAATAAACCCCAAGCCAGGCTGGCTTGGGCCTAAGTCTAACGATCCTCCTTGCTTATAGGGGAATTAGAAGTTTAATCTGCAATTTCAACACGAGTGAGGTAACCATGTTATCATAGCAAAACAAAAAATTTTCAAGCTATATTAGGAGAAATCCGCTTACAATACGAATTTTAATTGTAATTTATTTATGGTCGTGTAAACTGCGATAGAGCCAATTCTTATTCTTTCTTACCCAAACGCTGTCCGTTTCTTGTGTAAATAATTTTGCCATTTTTTAAATTGACGCCGCAGCCGACGACGTCGCCAAACGGATGCTTTCCTTCGATGTAAGGACGTCCATTGAAGTGGGAACATCCGTCGACCTCGTGACCCCAAAAGTTGCGACAGCCTGAGTATCCGTAAGTGCCTTCGTGAGCTCCAACCGGGTTGTCCAATGGCATTTGTTTGGTTGCAAGTCCAATCACAATATTGCTAAATATATAATAATAATATTTTAAAGCACAGCAAATGTTTAAAATATTTTAAATTACCCGGTTTTCTCTAAGATTTTCACTTCGAAGTACGGAGTTTTATATACAGACTTTTCAGCAACGACAGAGCTCCACTCTGAAAAAAGAGTTAATTCAAAAATTGTCTGAGTCTTTACATAAACAATCAAATCAGTTTAATAGAAAATAATGTTCACCCCAATTAGCCTCTCCATTCTTTTGGACAACCAATCGATCGGGCTCAGAGAGCGCAAGTTTATAGTAACATGCCGTGGGATCCCATCGATTCTGTTTGAGAGAGAAATGAAAATGTTGGCATAAAGTAACGGGGGGGGGGGGGGGTCGACAACATTTTTATGCAAAACCATAGTCAAAATATTTTTTTTAAAATTTAGACCTTCTTCTGTTTTCGGACGAGCGCAATACAATTTTTGGCGATTGGATTACACAGCAAAAGCATTCGGCGGCCATACTGAAAGGGCATCGCCGAAATCATCTGAAATCGGAAAATATTTACGTGAAAAAAAAACACTTAAAAATTAAGAAATTTTGTGAAAAAAAATTTTTTTGGATTTTTTTCATCCATTTTTGGATTGGGTATGGTGTCATTTAAAAACGGCACACCTCACACTGCAATTCCAACGGCAAACGCCGACGTCGTTGTAGTTGGAAGTTTGCCATAACATCCTTCTGAACAAATGGCAAGGAAAAGAATTGAAATGTTCTTGTTAGAAACAAATCGCTATTAAAACATTTAATACTTTTGAATTTTGTTGAAATTTAGTTTTGAATACGGCATTTTCATCAAGCTAAAATGGCCGGTCTTTGTCTGTGTCTCTTCCTTTACCGACTTTTTCATGGAGTTCCGTCGATGACAGCGATAAATGATCAACTGAAATAGGCGACAAATGCAATAAGTTCAAGTCAATTCTCTTCTTACCAGACGCTGATTCGTTTCCTCCTTCGTGTTCTGCAACTTTGCCCGGTGTGTCCGCCGCGTCTCCTAATTGAGGGATAAACGAAAGTAAAAAAACAAATCGTTTAAATGTTAACCATCAAAAGGCAGCAAATCGAAACTGTCACATGAGGAGGTTGGTGGAATCACCGGTTGGACTTCCAATTCGGCCGTTCGTTGGCCTTCCAAATTTTCTGAAAACATTAGCAATTATTTAATAAATATTAATAACTCTGATTTACCCTGATCATGATCAGTTGTTATGTCCTGGTCGATTGATTCCGGCGAAATTGAGGCAATCATGTGGAATTGCGGTCCCGACGAAAATTTTTTTTTAAAATTTTGAATGATTCAAATTTTAAATGTATGTTTCTAGGGTGAAAAAAATGCGTAGAACACGTTTCCGCGCTCGGATTTTGCGAATGTCGAACCCCGAACCCGAATTCGAACACTTTTCGAAATTTCAAAATGTAACTTTTTTTTTGGGTTGACAAATTTTTTATATTGCTTATTTCGACCCCGTCAACGATTGAATTGTTTTGTTTTCTCCTTATTACAAACGTTATCGTGCATTTTGAAGGGTTTAACCTTTTTGTGTTGATGCATAAATTATTTTTTACGTGCTTGAAATTTCGAAAAATTGTTCGAATTCGGGTTTGGGATTCGACATTTGCAAAATCCGAGCTCGGATTCGTGTTCTACGCATATTTTTACCCCAGAAAACATGCATTTGAAACTGTTAAGATTTTTTTTCGTCGGGACCGCAATTCCACATGATTGCCGAAATTGACATGTTTATTTGTTACTCCAAATTTTAATTTCTAAAATGACAAACGTTTCGAATAAATTGACATTTCTTTGACTGAAAGTGGGGTTTATCTTTGTTGTGACCCAAAGTTTAATAACATTAAGAAAGAGCAAAGCGGAGGTGTTGAATGAATGAGGAGACGATCAAAAAAAACTAAAAAGTGTGTTACATTGATATAGCTCCAAGATAATTTTGCCAGTTTTCTGGCTTCGCCTGGCCCAATCGGTCTGAAACTTTTGCCAAGCGGAAGCGCCTCATTATTAGGGTGGGGATACAATTGTTGTGGGCGGGGCGGGGATATTAGGCGCACCAACAAAATGCCAAAAGGCCATAATTACAACTCAAAAAACCATAAAAGCCAACAAAAGTTGTTTTTTAAAAGTTATCGACAAACGAAGGCGAAAAGTGCACGACAATTCACAACAAATTCCTTAGTGCGTTTATAGGCACTAAAAGTTTCCCCCTGATCCCCACAAATTTTGGACCAATTCTGAGCCCAATCCCCGAAATTATAATTCCTTTCAAATCTTTATACTGAGCCGTAGAAAGGGATTTTTTGGGGTCGGTTCCGTGAACCGAAAATTTCGTTTCGGTTCGCATAACCGCCGAAAGGCTTCGATTCGGTTCCAATTTGCCAATTCATATAATATTTTTACAAGAAATAATGCCAAAATGCCTATTCTTCGGGGGCCTGTCCACTACGGTACAGATCAATCATCTCAGTGCCGCACACTTCAGCTGTGCTCTTCTGATTTTGACATATTTTATTGTATTGAAATTTTCATAAAAAAAATTTTGAACTGATATTAAATAAGAAAATTTAAATTAATATTTAAGTCCCCCCCCCCCCATCAACGAAAAAATTGGCAAATTCTGCAGTTTTTGGACCAAGTTTCTTAACAAAATTAGTCAAAAATTTCACGGGTCCCCCCTCACCGCAACCACCCGCCCCTCGCCTAAAAACGGAAATCGGAATTACGACCCCAAAAAGTCGCAAATCGGAATTCCGACCCCCAAAAAGTTGGAAATCGGAATTCCGACCCCAAAAAAGTCGGAAATCGGAATTCCGACCCCCAAAAAGTTGGAAATCGGAATTCCGACCATCCCTGGTACAGGGGGGGGGGGGGGGGTTTACTCTGCTGCTGGAGTGGGCCCGTTCATATTATTTATTTGTTGACTTTCCATTTGAAGCTCAAAGATCTCCGGCCAAGAAGGCCCTAGTGCCCGCCCACAACAATTGTTTACAGTCAATTCCCCCCCCCCCCCCCCCCGTTTGACCTGTCAATTCATTTCTGTTTTCTCCACACATTTTGTACAAAAATGCCCATTCCGCGTCACCCCAAATATGTTTTACATATATTGATCGCCCTTTTTTGCCATTTATTGATAAAAGTTAAGTTTGTACCCAATAGAAAGTTTGTGTTACTAGGGATTATGGGTGCTTAGAATCTGAATCTGAGCTTCATTTCGACCAATCTGAATCATGGACCCGGGATTCAATCAATTTTTGAAAAACAAAATCTTTTCAAAAATCAATGTTGACCTCAAAATCATTCAAAAGTATAAAACCACAACGAAGCAAATAATGTAAATATGCCAATTTAAATGTTTAGTTTTTAAATTTTATCATTTTAGAACTAAAATTTAAAATTTTCTAGTAAATTTAACATGTCAATTTCGGCCGAATCAACTACTGGAGGGGACATAACAGCTGATCAGGGTAAAAAATCGATCGATAATTAATATTAAATTAAAATCCTTTTAAGTGCCAATATTTTCAGAATATTTGTGGCCAACTTTCTCTAATTTGGACCCATCCGAAGAATTGCGCATTTTACGGGGGAGAATTGCCGAATTGGAACGCCAACAATCGATCAATTCGCCAACTTCAAGCGCTAGTTTCTATTTGGTGGCACAAAACAAAAATGGTAAAAGAAAATGTTAATTTGTAAATACAAATAAAGCTTAATATTTATTTAATTTTTTAATAACAGAAGTGGAGGACACTTTGCACGGTCAAAACAACGACATTGAGCCTACCGATGACAAAGAATCCACGGCTGTTCAGCACGGGGCCGATCAATTGGAAGTGCGTTTTATTTTTGAGCACGGAAATAGCTCATTTTAAATTGTAATTAAAAATTCAAAAGCAGTAAAATGTTTTAAGAGTGCTTTTTGATATATTTTGGGGTTTGCTTATTCGCTGTTTTAAAGGACGAATTGCATCAGATGAAAGAGGAATTGAAGAACACAAAAGAATCTTTCGTCAAAAAGCTTGAAGAACAAATGGAGGCTCTACAAACAAAGATGCAGGAGTATCAGAACAAACAGCAACAGACCATCGACGATTTGACAGAAAAACTAAAGGGTAAATTGTTTGAATTTGGAAAAATCCTTTTCTTTTTTGATAGTGTGCTGCAATAACCATCTTTTTGTTCCCAAATAATTAATTTATTTCACTGTTTCAGTTTCCATTGAACAGCTTTCGTTGAAGCAGCAGACGGACCAAATGGAAACCAATGACAAAATTGAACAGAAGAATCACAAACTGGAGAAGTATCAGAAAGAACAGCAGCTGAACATCTTCGACTTGCAGAAGACAGTTGCCACGTTGAAAGAAATTGGTAATTTCGGTCTAAAATTGTTCAGAGAAATTCTCTGCCTTTTAGGCATCAGTTTTAGTTCTAATTTTTGTAAATAAAATTATATTTTCTTAGGCCTAACCCCTCAAAATCGATGGGATTCCGCTGCATGTCACGAGGAGCTTGCACTCATTGGGCTCAAACGATTGATTGTCCAAAATAGTGGAGAGAAAAATGGTGAATATTATCAGATATTTTTAGATTAAGATGAAATTTCTAATTAGTACATCAATCGATCTGTCTTTTTCAAAATTTGAACTGGTTCAAAACCCAGTTTAAACTTTTCATTCCAGTGTGTCGTTCTGTTTTCGCTGAACTGCCAATTCCAAAAAAGGATTACGGCATTTTCTACTACGAAGTGAAAATAATATTGGGGAATGATCTGTAAGTTAAATAAATAAATTGTTGAGCTTATGGTTTAAAAAAAATTATATTTAGCGGTTTTCACATTGGACTTGCAACCAAACAAATGCCATTGGACATTTGGGTTGGATGTTTCGAAGGCACTTATGCATACTCGCGCTGGGGCAGATTTTGGGGTCACGCTATTGAGGGATTACCCCACAGCAGAAATGGACATCCGTGCATCGAAAATGGAATTCCCGAGTTTGAGGAAGGCGACGTCGTCGGCTGCGGTTTCAATTTGGCAACACGCCAAATCTTTTACACAAAGAACGGGAGGCGTTTGGGTAAGAAAATAAAGAATAAAATTTATGGGAAATTTATTATTTTTGATTTAATTACTGTATTTATTTTATTTGTTTATTTTTCAGAAACTACCGGTTTGTGTGTCTCTTCTGCCACCGATTTGTTTCCGTGTGTTACGTTGTATCGCTCTGGCGCCAGAATTACAGCGAATTTTGGCCCGAATTTCAATTTTAACATTGCCGATGAGAACAAATTCGCTGAAATTGAAGAGCAGAATGCCCTGCAGCAGGAAAAGGTCGTCGAACTGGAGAAGTATCAGAAAGAACAGCAGTTGAACATTGTCGATTTGCAGAAGACAGTTGCCGTGTTGAGCGAAAGTGGTAATTTCGGTCTAAAATTTGTTTGGAAATTCTCTGCCTTTTTGGGCATCAGTTTTTAGAATTAATATTTATAAAAAAATTAAAATTATATTTCTTTAGGGCTAATCAATCGATGGGATTCAGCGGCATGTCACTACAACCTCGTGCTCTCTAAGCCCGGTCAATTGATTGCCCAACATAATGGAGAGAGAGGGGGTAAACATTATTTTGTTAAAGTTAAAGTAATTTGATGTTTATGTAACGATTCAGACAATTTTTGAATTCTCAATTTTTAGGGTGGAGCTCGGTTCGCGCTGAAAAACGAATGCCAGAAAATCCTTACGGCATTTCCTACTTCGAAGTGAAAATCGTAGAGAAAAAAGGGTAATTTATAAATATTATAAAACATTTGCTATGCTTTAAAACCAATATATTTAGCCATATTTTCATTGGACTTGCGACCAAACAAATGCCATTGGACACACATGTTGGCCACAAAGGCACTTACGGATACGTAAGCGATGGCGAGTTTTGGGGTCACACGGCCGAGCGATGTTCCCACGACGCTGCAAATCTACGTCCTGACATCAGAAGAAAGCCTCCGTTTGGCGTCGGCGATGTCGTCGGCTGTGGCGTCAATTTGGCAACTCGCCAAATTATTTATACAAAAAACGGGGAGCGTTTGGGTGAGAATTTGTTAAAAAAATCTTTTTTACTGTACAAATCGTTCAAAAACGCACAAAAAAGCATCATACAGGTGCGGGGGTTGTTTTCGCAAAAGGAATTCGTGGACATAAGAAGTGTTTATAGACTGAAAAGGGAGGGGGGAATCGACTTTAATATTTTTTGTTTTTTGCAGACACCGCCAATTTACTTGTCACTTTTACCACCGATTTGTTTCCGTGCGTTTCGTTGTGCATGCTTGGCACCAAAATTGAAGCGAATTTTGGACCAAACTTCAAATTCAACATTGCCAATGAGATTAGAAACTGAATAGCGATGGGATTTATGGGTTTTGTTGTCGAAGATTATGGTCATTTATCATTTATTTTCCTTTGCTTATCAAAGAATTTTATCAATTCATTTTTCGAATTTGTCATTACGGTCTTATCGTTTTTTTTTGTTCCTTTGTCTATCAAAGAATTATCAATTCATTTTGTTTTCGAATTTGCCTATATTTTTTGGGTTTTTTCTGTAAAATTTGCTTTGGTGTGTTCAAATTCAGCAACGTTTAATCGCTCCGAATCCCACTAGAAACATTTTTTAAAAAAGCTGTTGAGCCAGGAATTGCTCCAATTTCGAAAGATTGAGAAAGAGAGGGCAAAAATTAAAGAAGCCAAAACTGTTTTTAAAACAAAAAATTTTTTTATTTTTTTTTTCAAAGATTGGGAGTACAAACTGGGGTCGGCGCGCTGAAACCCCGATCACACTCCATAGAACAATTATTTAGCAAAATATTAAAAAAAAAAGCAAATTAATGCAAATTAAATAAATTCAATTAAAATAAAAATAGATCGGAAATCTGATATTGATTCCAATGTACTGATGTTGAAAAATTTTTGTTGTCACTACTGACCCTAAATACATTTTTCCGATTTTTTAAAAATTTTTGGCCGAAATGTCGCGTCGACAAAATGTCATCCCGCCGATCAGAGGATATCCCCTGCCCCCCCCCACCCATTCATTCATTGATTTCGTCACTTTTGCGACAAGTACATAAAGATTGTTGACATTCAAAAATTATGGCTAAAAAATAAACAAAAATTTAAAAACGGCACTGAGGAAGTGTCCACTGAGGAAATGTCCACTGCGGAAATGTCCACTGAGGAAATGTCATGGAGCCTGGCTATTTTTTATTGAAAATTATGAATACCTACCTATACACAGTGCCAAATCATTATTTTCTCCATTAAAACTAGAGCCCGGACTTTTGAAAAATCCGAGACCGAGATCGAGATTTGTCTAGAAATTTCGAGAGTACAGGTCTCGGACCATTTTTTGTTCCGAGATCTCGACCGAGATCGAGATTTACAAAATTTCCTTAGAATCGTTACCATATTTTAAATAATGATTTTATAGTGTGCAAAATAAATTATTCATGTAGATTCTCGCAAGATTTCATCAAATTAACTAGAGACCGACCTGAAGGTTCGGTCGCCGGCCTTCTGTGGTTAGAAAAATTTTAAAAATTAAATTTTTGGGAGATAAAAATTTTTCGGTAGTCCGGAATTCCAGGTGGTTAATTACTTGTTCAAGAAATTGAAAATTTTAGCCATTTTTATTAGGGTTTTTGTAGGTGATCGGCGATGCCAATAGGCGTCGCCGAAAGGAAAAAATGAAAATTCTTACGATTTTACTAAAAAAATTGTCCAATTTCTATAAGTGATGGTGAAAAAAAACTTGGTAATAAATTTTATACAAAACAACCCAAAAATGTTTTGGTTTTGGGTTTTAGTCCGGAGTCCGGACTCTACGGGCAACCCACATCACGTGCTGAGTCGTTTCGCAAAATCCGCCACTATGGGCGTTTCGCAAAATCCGCCATCTCGCTGGAGAGAAAAAAGCGGGCGTTTCGCAAAATCCGCCAACGGGCGTTTCGCAAAATCCGCCATTTATTTTAATTTAAACAATTTTTTTTCAATATTTATTTACATTAAACTATTAATGCTAAACACCACAAAATTCAAAAAATCCAATACTCTGATGGAAAGCATAAAATATATTGCAGATGGTTTTCTGCCGCATCGGAAATTCTAGGTTTTTTGTATGTTTTACTAAATTTTTTATTTTTGTACGAATGTTTAAGCCTAAGCCTAACGAACCCCAAGCCAGTTAGGCTTAGGCCTAAGCCTAACGAACCCTTAAGTTTCCAAATTTTCCCCAGTTATTCTCTACGGCTTTGGGGTTACTTTAAAAAAGTCGAGTTTCCTTAATTTTAAAAAATTTCGACAGATTCAAAAGCTGCTTTAAATTCTCCAAAGCAGATTAATTTTTATATACTTTGTTAATATTAAAAATTAATAATATTTTTAATGATTTTGCGAAATGCTTATGTGGCGGATTTTGCGAAACGCCCATCGTGGCGGATTTTGCGAAACGCCCATGTGGCGGATTTTGCGAAACGCCCAAAGTGGCGGATTTTGCGAAACGCCCAAAGTGGCGGATTTTGCGAAACGCCCATAGTGGCGGATTTTGCGAAACGACCTAGCACCCCCACATCACTCACCATCATACCACCAGGGCATGCAATTAAAAGAATAAAAAATAAAGTCCGAGTCCTCGGGCTAAATTATTTTTTATTCCTTTTAATTGCATGCCCTGGTGGTATGATGGTGAGTAAGGCTGTTCTGCTATTGTTTTTAAAATAATTTATTTTAATAAATTAACTGCTATTTTCTTTAATAATTTATTTTAATAAATATTGGTTGAAAATTCAGTATTCATTTTTAAATTTGAAGGTTGCATTTTTTTTTGCTTCAGCGGCCTTCTTAAGTGGGGCTCTCAAATAAAACTTTTTTAAAACATTATTTTGGACCCAAAAGCATCATTTTTTAAAAAGCTTTATTAACCGGTAAAAATTGCGGATATTCCGATTTTTCCTCAAAAGCCCGGGAATCCGGTTAAATGTGTCTGGTCAGCGGCTAGCTGTTTTAATCTTTATGATGTTTTTAAAAAAGAGGGGAGCAGAACTTGGTAATAAATTTTGTACAAAACAACCTTAAAATGTTTTGAGTTTTGGTTCGGAGTCCGGACTCTAGTTCGCGGGGACCCGCGGAGCGGGCGCGCGCGAGACCCCCAGCCGGGTCACGCGCGGACTTCTTCCGGACCCGGAGTCTCGCCCCACCTACTGGCCGCCGTAGTCGAGTGTGCGGTACTTTGGCTGCTATTTTCCACCTTACTGTCTAACTTTTCCCCTATCGGTTTTTTAATAGTACTGAAATGTCCCTTTTACACTGGGACTCAGTCGGACGGTATCCAAATGGCGTCTGATCGTGTCCCGTCACATCTAGATCGATTTGTCTCGTCGAGAGCTGTCGAATGATAACGCATTTGTGGATATTGGTGCACGGGAAGTCATCAAAAATATCCATTTTTGGCAATTTTTAAACCGTTCAAAAACCGGTTTAAAGGCGGAGCGACAAAAAAATTTTGATTGTTCTATCGGTTTGAGCACCTAAGAAACCCTATAAAAGTGGTTTTGAGTGATTTCGAGTCTGGGCCCTATGATCCATATTTTCCATAAAAATTCTTCGAGCTTTGTTTGTTCTTCCTCCTGATCAGCCATTGAAAGGTTGAACTGCTTCCCTATGTTTTGGAAAATGTAATAAAAAAGCAATTTTGAGTAAATTATGGGGTAGAATACGAATGTTCGGGCCCCAATATTAGCAGAAAAGGAGGCATCGCAACTCTCAACAAAGTTTAAAGCTTTGACTAAATTTTGGCACAATTCCAATTTGCGTACTTATTCTTTATGCTGGGGCCCCAAATTCAAATTTTAAAAATTTTAACAAATAGCGCGCTTTTTTGAAGGAAAAGCACGCGGAAGCGCTATTTGTTGCCGAGTTGCGGGTCGCATCGGTAGTTACACAAAGGGAATTTTTTTTCTTTGGCTCAGGAGAGCTTAGTTCTTGCTGGTAGGATTTCAAGTTGGAATGTGTTCGACAACTTTGTTGTTGATCACTTTTTGATTAGAGCAAAAGCCTGACCTGCAAAAATTGCTGGGTCGAAACTTTGGGTTTTTGTCCCTAACTTTTTTTGCTTTGCCCGTAGCACTTAGCGATTTTCTCCATTATTGTAGAGCTTCACAAGCTGCGTCGAATGGCGTTTAGTTGGTTTAAAAAAATTTTTTGAAATTTTCGAGCTAGACCCCCTTGAAGGTTTTTCGGTTTTTTGTCATTAACTTTTTTTTTCAAGTACATTTCAGGCGAAACAAAGAGCGCTTTCAAAAGCCAACTTTACAAGAGCTATCGAATGGTGTTTATTAGGCCTGGAAATTCCAAAAAACGTTTTTTTGTCAGTCAATCCCACGGTGGTGTAGTGATGAGTGGTGGGGGTGTGGAGGGTCGGGTGGGTGTTTGAATCCGCGTGCAGTAAATGATTGTTTCCGACTTTTTTTTGTGAGGTACAGTAGTTGAAACAATTTCTAAAATTCTTTTAAATTATTCCCGAGTTTTTAAAAATATTTTTGTGGTTTATTTGGAAAATTTTGAATTTTTCATTTTTTTGGTCAGCAAAATTGGGGGAATAAGTAAAAAATTCATAACTTTTCTCAAAGTAAAGCATTTATAATGAATTTGGTGTCCTAAAATGCAGAAAAATAAGCGCTATTTCTCAGTCAAAAGTGTTTGATGAAAGGCTTTGGATTGAAAAAGTTATTGTAAATTTTTCGAAAAAAACAAATTTTTCACAAAAACAATCATAAGAAAAATCAAACGGTCTGCGGTTAGCCTTTGAATAAGAATTAACAAAAATTTTCTCATTAGATAAATAGCTAATTTTTTTCTCTATTAGAAACTATTTTAGCTGAATTTAAAACATTAACACAATCCGAGTTATAGTCGAAAAAGTGTTTTTGGATTTCAAACCCAAAGGGGGGAGGGACTCTTTTGGGATGACATCGAAAATTTTTTCGGTCCAAATTTCATCAAAAATGTCTTTTTTCAACTAAATTTGATGCGCTACACGATAAACTTTATTCATGGTTGTCTCTTTTGTTGTACCTGGAATACGAAGTAAAGAATGACAAAGACTTTTGGTTTGGGTTTTTAATATGCCTATAGAGCTGTGTAGTTACGAGGAGTTGTGTAGTTTCAAGTAGTGTTCGGTCGGTACGAGAAAGTACCGAAGCTTTTTCGGTACTTTTCGGTACTCAGGCTTCGGTACTTTACCGAAAAGTACCGACCGAACCTCTTTGGATTTTTTCGGTACTTTTCGCTACCGGTACTTTTTCGGTACTTTACCGAAAAGTACCGACCGACCCTTCTGGCCGATCACTAGTTTCAAGTTGTTTTAACTTCACATACTAAAATTGCCTGAGGCAACACGGAGAACTATATAAGAGGTTGGGTTTTGTCAGTATGGCATAAGCTATTGTGGGTGGTGTGTCATTATTCTAAAGCTGTGTAGTTACGATGAGTTGTGTAGTAATGAGCTGTGTAGTAACCACATGTACAAAAATTGCCTGAGGCAACCCGGAAGACTATATAAAGGGTTGGGTTTTGTCAGTATGGCATAAGCTTTTAGGAGGGTTTGTCGTTATTCTAAGAGCTGTGTAGTTACGATGAGTTGTGTAGTAATGAGCTGTGTAGTAACCACAGATACAAAATTGCCTGAGGCAACCCGGAAGACTATATAAAGGGTTGGGTTTTGTCAGTATGGCATAAGCTATTGTGGGTGGTGTGTCATTATTCTAAAGCTGTGTAGTTACGATGAGTTGTGTAGTAATGAGCTGTGTAGTAACCACAGGTACAAAATTGCCTGAGGCAACCCGGAAGACTATATAAAGGGTTGGGTTTTGTCAGTATGGCATAAGCTATTGTGGGTGGTGTGTCATTATTCTAAAGCTGTGTAGTTACGATGAGTTGTGTAGTAATGAGCTGTGTAGTAACCACATGTACAAAAATTGCCTGAGGCAACCCGGAAGACTATATAAAGGGTTGGGATTTGTCAGTATGGCATAAGCTATTGTGGGTGGTGTGTCATTATTCTAAAGCTGTGTAGTTACGATGAGTTGTGTAGTAATGAGCTGTGTAGTAACCACATGTACAAAAATTGCCTGAGGCAACCCGGAAGACTATATAAAGGGTTGGGATTTGTCAGTATGGCATAAGCTATTGTGGGTGGTGTGTCATTATTCTAAAGCTGTGTAGTTACGATGAGTTGTGTAGTAATGAGCTGTGTAGTAACCACATGTACAAAAATTGCCTGAGGCAACCCGGAAGACTATATAAAGGGTTGGGTTTTGTCAGTATGGCATAAGCTTTTATGAGGGTTTGTCGTTATTCTAAGAGCTGTGTAGTTACGATGAGTTGTGTAGTAATGAGCTGTGTAGTAACCACATGTACAAAAATTGCCTGAGGCAACCCGGAAGACTATATAAAGGGTTGGGTTTTGTCAGTATGGCATAAGCTATTGTTGGTGGTGTGTCATTATTCTAAAGCTGTGTAGTTACGATGAGTTGTGTAGTAATGAGCTGTGTAGTAACCACATGTACAAAAATTGCCTGAGGCAACCCGGAAGACTATATAAAGGGTTGGGATTTGTCAGTATGGCATAAGCTATTGTGGGTGGTGTGTCATTATTCTAAAGCTGTGTAGTTACGATGAGTTGTGTAGTAATGAGCTGTGTAGTAACCACATGTACAAAAATTGCCTGAGGCAACCCGGAAGACTATATAAAGGGTTGGGATTTGTCAGTATGGCATAAGCTATTGTGGGTGGTGTGTCATTATTCTAAAGCTGTGTAGTTACGATGAGTTGTGTAGTAATGAGCTGTGTAGTAACCACATGTACAAAAATTGCCTGAGGCAACCCGGAAGACTATATAAAGGGTTGGGTTTTGTCAGTATGGCATAAGCTTTTATGAGGGTTTGTCGTTATTCTAAGAGCTGTGTAGTTACGATGAGTTGTGTATAATGAGCTGTGTAGTAACCACATGTACAAAAATTGCCTGAGGCAACCCGGAAGACTATATAAAGGGTTGGGTTTTGTCAGTATGGCATAAGCTTTTAGGAGGGTTTGTCGTTATTCTAAGAGCTGTGTAGTTACGATGAGTTGTGTAGTAATGAGCTGTGTAGTAACCACAGATACAAAATTGCCTGAGGCAACCCGGAAGACTATATAAAGGGTTGGGTTTTGTCAGTATGGCATAAGCTATTGTGGGTGGTGTGTCATTATTCTAAAGCTGTGTAGTTACGATGAGTTGTGTAGTAATGAGCTGTGTAGTAACCACAGGTACAAAATTGCCTGAGGCAACCCGGAAGACTATATAAAGGGTTGGGTTTTGTCAGTATGGCATAAGCTATTGTGGGTGGTGTGTCGTTATTCTAAGAGCTGTGTAGTTACGATGAGTTGTGTAGTAATGAGCTGTGTAGTAACCACAGATACAAAATTGCCTGAGGCAACCCGGAAGACTATATAAAGGGTTGGGTTTTGTCAGTATGGCATAAGCTATTGTGGGTGGTGTGTCGTTATTCTAAGAGCTGTGTAGTTACGATGAGTTGTGTAGTAATGAGCTGTGTAGTAACCACAGATACAAAATTGCCTGAGGCAACCCGGAAGACTATATAAAGGGTTGGGTTTTGTCAGTATGGCATAAGCTATTGTGGGTGGTGTGTCATTATTCTAAAGCTGTGTAGTTACGATGAGTTGTGTAGTAATGAGCTGTGTAGTAACCACATGTACAAAAATTGCCTGAGGCAACCCGGAAGACTATATAAAGGGTTGGGATTTGTCAGTATGGCATAAGCTATTGTGGGTGGTGTGTCATTATTCTAAAGCTGTGTAGTTACGATGAGTTGTGTAGTAATGAGCTGTGTAGTAACCACATGTACAAAAATTGCCTGAGGCAACCCGGAAGACTATATAAAGGGTTGGGTTTTGTCAGTATGGCATAAGCTTTTATGAGGGTTTGTCGTTATTCTAAGAGCTGTGTAGTTACGATGAGTTGTGTAGTAATGAGCTGTGTAGTAACCAGGGCTGGGCAAAATTTCGGATCCGAAATTTCGGATTCCGGAAAATTTCGGGTTTTTTGGCCGTTTCGGATTTCGGATTCGGATTTCGGAATTTGGGTTAAATTTCGGATTTTACACCCCTAAGGATGGGTTTTGAAAAATGAGCAAAGTTTGGTGATAGCGTAGTGGTGAGTGGTGGGTGCACTTGGTGCGTGGTGTGGTGGTTCAAATCCCTGAGTGTGTTAACTGATTTTCCCTACTTTTGTCTGGCAAATGAGCATTTACTGTGGTTAAACAATTCCAAGATATTTTTCGTGTTTTTAATTTTTTTTTTAATATTTTAGACAGAATTCACAAGTTTTTATTTCATTTTTTTGATTGTAGAATTCGCTGAATATTTAAAAAAATTTATAACTTTGTTCTTTCAAAGTTGTTTAGTGTCTCATAAACCGCAGAAAACCCAATTTTCTTTACAAATTGCCATCGAAAATCAAAAAAAATTCCCCGGCGCTTATCGGCGCCGGCGGACCTCTTCCATTCCTAAAAAAACTTCAAAAAATTGCCATTTTGGTTGCAAATCCCTTAACAAATTGAGTCAAAAATTTCAAAAAATACCGGATTTTTTAAATTTTGGTCGCAAATCTGTTAACAAAAGTGAGTAAAAAGCTCAAAATTTTCTCGGCGGCGCCTATCGGCACCGCCGACCCGTCCGCCCTTCGCCTAAAAAGTAGCTGGAAAAGTCGCGCAAAAAAAAAACGAAAATGGGAAAGCAGAATTGTTAAAAAAAATTGATGATGAAGCAATTGAAGCTGAAGACAATTTTTTTTATTATCAATAGTGCAAAAAGTTCCCTTGAAAAAATTTCGGATTTCGGGTTTCGGATTCCGGAAAAATTTCGGGATTTACGTGAATTCGGATTTCGGATTTAAAATCCTTTCGGATTTTTGGTTTTCCGGAATTTCGGAATTCGGATTTCGGATTTTATTTTCCGATTTTGCCCAGCCCTGGTAGTAACCACATGTACAAAAATTGCCTGAGGCAACCCGGAAGACTATATAAAGGGTTGGGTTTTGTCAGTATGGCATAAGCTTTTAGGAGGGTTTGTCGTTATTCTAAGAGCTGTGTAGTTACGATGAGTTGTGTAGTAATGAGCTGTGTAGTAACTATTGCCTGAGGCAATAAATTTGAAATTAAGCCAAAGTTCAATAATTTGGTTAAAATTGCACTCAAAATTTCAATAAATTATCAAATCAAACTCAAAAAATACATAACAACCCATTTTGGCCAACTTTTGGTGGCTGTTCATAACTTTCTGCATGGGCTTGCGATGGGCGAAATGTCCAATGGCGAAACATCCGTTTTTTTCACTACTGGGCGAAATGTCCATTGGGCGAAATGTCCGATAGCCCAGTCCTTCCCCCCCCCCTTTGAACTCTGTCAATTCATTTCTGTTTACTCCACGGGGGTTTTCGAGGTCGCTGCTCACGAACGATTTTAACACAAAAGTTGTTTTTCTTCAAGAAATAAGCCATTTACCTAGGTATATATAAATGGGCACTGATGTGTGGTCACTCATCGTCGCCGCCCGCCCACAACAATTGTTGTTTACAGGTCATTCCCCCCCCCCCCCGTGAATGGTCACATTTCTGTTTACTCCACGCATAAGTATTATGTATGAAAGGTATTGTGAAAATGCCTCCTAAAGAAGAAGTTAAACTACCTATTCATCGCCTTTTCTTCAACATTTTTTAAAATTGGATATGCTTTAATGGCACTAAAAAGGTGAATTGGTGTTTCTGGGGTTGGGGTGCTTAGAATCTGAATCTGAGCTCAAGTCCGAGCATTTTGAATTCCGGACCCGAATGCGATAATGGGGCCTCTGCTTGGCAAAAATTCAGACCGATTGGGTCAGGGGAAGCCAGAGAATTGGCCAAATTTATCTTGAAGCTTACCAAATGTAACACACCTTATTGAATGCTTATTGGCTCCTTATTCAACACTCCGCTTTGCTCTTTTTAATGTTATTTAACATTGGGTATGAAAGCAAATATTCGTCCACGGCCTAATCGTCTTCGGCCGAACTGTCTGTACCCCCCCCCCCCCAAAATATAGGAATAAACGTTTTACTCCAAACTCTCAACAACAACTAATTTCCGTTCTTGATTGTGCATTATTACCCGGCACAGCAACCACTTTCTCTATAGAAATGTCATTAATTCAAAACTTTTGTCATTTTAGAAATTAAATTTGGAATTTTATAGCAAATTATCATGTCAATTTCGTCGGAATCAATTGATGAGGACATAACAACTGATCATGATCAGGGTAAATTCGATTTATTAATATTTATTAAATAATTGCCACAGGGTATTCTTTGATTTATTAAATTTTTCCAATGTTCAGAAAATTTGGGCCCGACTTCGACTATGGAGCCATCCGTAGAAGTGCTACTTTTGTGTGCCAGAATTGCCAAATTGGAAGGCCAAGAGGGGCAAATAAACACTGATTATTTGATGAGCATATGGGAGCCACCCGTCGAACAACGACTTTTGATTGCCCATGCCCAATTGGAACGTCAACAAACGATGAATTTGCCAACTTCAAGCGACGGCGTTGAATTGCTTTATGATGGTAAACATTTAACGACGATATTTTTATTTTTGTTTATTAAAATTATTGCATTTGTCGTTTATTTCAGTTGATCGTTTATTGCCGTCATCGTCGGGACTCCGTGCGAAGGTCGGTAAAGGGAGACAAAAACTGACCATTTTGGGCTTAATATTCAAGCTTTTATAATTTTTAAGCCGGGGTTTTTTAATCCGCTTGAAAATGTCTTTTTAAATTTCAAAATTTCATCAAAATTCGAAAACAGTAAAATGTTTTAATACCCATTTTTGTATTTATGGTTGCTTATTTACTGTTTTAAAGGAAGAATTGAATGAGACGAAAGAATTGGTCGGCAAAACCTTTGAACAAATGGAGGAATGGAAAAGAGTTGCTAAACTCGAGCTCGAAAATGTGAATATATTTTCTAACAAAAAAACATTTCTTTTTTTTCTTGTCAATTGTTCAGAAGGCACTCCACGCGGAGTTGGAACATCAAAAAGTGCTAAATGCTCTGCAGATGCAGCAACAGACCATCGATGCGTTGACGGAAAAATTGAAGGGTAAATTGTTTGAATTTTTAAGAAAAATCCTTTTTTTTTTTGAAAGTGTGCCGCATCCAAAATAATTGATTTATTTCACTGTTTCAGTTTCCATTGATCAGCTTTCTTTGAAGCATCAGGATCACGAGAATCTATTGGACGAGATGAAGAACCAGCGGGAAATGGATGTCGCCGAATTGGAGGAGCAGAAACTGTCAAATGCTAACAAATTCACTGAGATGGAGAAACAGATCATCGATGAGTTTACCGAAAAATTAGAGGGTAAATTGTTTGAATTTGGAAAAATCCTTTCCTTTTTATTAATCACATTTTGTTCCCAAAATAATTTTCAGTTTCACCATTCGTTTCAGTTTCCATTGAACAGCTTTCGTTGAAGCATCAGGGGGAACTCGAGAAACTGTCAACTGCTCACAAGAAGCTAATGGATGAAATGAAGGAACAACGGGAAAAGGATATCGCCAAATTGGAGGAGCAGGAACTGTTGAATGCTAACAAATTTGCGCAAATTGAACAGAAGAATGACAAACTGGAAAAGGATCTGAACGAACAGCATCTGAACATCGTCAACTTGCAGACTACGTTTAGAGAAATTGGTAATTTCGGTCTCAAATTTTTGTTTCTTTGCCTTTTAGGCATCCTGTTTTAGCGGTTTAATATTTTGTAAATAAAATTGTTTTTTAGGGCTAACACCTCAAAATCGATGGAATTCCGCGGCATGTCACGAAAAACTTGCGGTCATTGGGCCCGATCAATTGATTGTCGAACGTAATGGAATGGAAAAGAGTAAACATTATTTTCTATTAAAGTGATTTGATTGTTTATGTAAAAAGAATTTAGACAATTTTTGAATTAACTCACTTTTCAGGGTGGAGCTCTGTGCTCGCTGAAGAGCCAATTCCAAATGAATATTTCGGCATTTCATACTTCGAAGTGAAAATTCTAGCGAAAACAACAGGGTAATTTATAAATATTATAACATTTGCTATGATTTAGAATATTATTATTATATTTAGCAATATTTCAATTGGACTTGCTACCGAGCATATGCCATTGGACACATTTGTTGGATATGATGAAGGCACTTACGCATACGAAGGCTATGGCTTTTTTTGGGGTCACGCGGTCGAGGGATGTTTGCACGCCAACAATGGGCGTTCTTACATTGGTGGAAAGCCTCCGGTTTTCGTCGGTGACGTCGTCGGCTGCGGTGTCAATTTAAAAAATGGCCAGATCATTTATACGATGAATGGACGGCGTTTGGGTGAGAAAGAATAAAAATTTTGGGGGCAATTCATTTAAAAAAAGTGGCACTAAATATCTTTTTATTGCACAAATCGTTCAAAGTGCACGAAAAGGGGACAAGAAGCATCATCGCTAAAGGGTGGGCATAATTAAAGTGTTGAGGGGGAGGGTTTATTATTTCGGCCCAACTTTTGTTTAATATTTATTTTTACAGACACCGCCAATTTATTTGTCGATTTTGCCACCGATTTGTTTCCATGCGTTTCGTTGGACCAGCCTGGCACGAAAATTGAAGCAAATTTTGGCCCCAATTTCCAATGGAACATTGCCGATGAAATTTAGAAATTGAAAAAACGAGGGGATTTATTGCTTTTGTTGTCGGTTTATCATTTTTATTTGTTTTATCAATTAAAGCATTTTATCAATTTATTTTGTTTTCGAATTTGCACCGTTTTTACTTTAAGCGCCTTCGGCTGCTTAACTTAATAATAAATTTTAAAAAGAAAACAGCGCCAGAAAAATCACAATTATTGACAATTTCTTAACAAAATGTTTAAAATTTCAAAGTTTATACGCCGGCGCCGAGTAAAAATCTTCAAAAAATCATTAAATCAAAAAAACTAAATGGTAACTCTAAAATATATTTTGAAAAATCCAATAAAGATTTGAAGGCAATTATAATTTCGGGGATTGGGCTTAGAATTGATCCAAAAATTGGCGGATGATCGAGGAATTGCATTTACCTATTTGGTGTGCAACGGCCAATTGCAGAACTGACTTTTCAAAGAGGCTCTTCACTGTCAATTCATTTCTGTTTTGTCCACACATTTTGGCAAAAAATGCCCCCCGCCTTCGCGTCCCCAAAATTTGGGTTATTCTGTGCAATTTGCTTTGGTGTGCCAAAATGGTCACAATTTTTTATAACAAAACGGGCGAGAAATCGGCCCGCCTGCCGAACCTCTTCATTATTAAGCCCTTTCCCTTCTGGATTACTAAGATTTTTGTTTTGTCGGGACCGCAACAAGCACGTATTTAGGATTTTGCTTCTCAGTTACCTAAATTCTTGAGATTCAACATGAGTAACAGTATTCAAAATTGTCGATTCTGCCGCCGATTTGTTTCCGTGCATTTTGTTGCTCGGGCCTAACACCGAAATTGAAACCACTTTTGGGGTACTTGTGGGTTATTTGACCCAAAAAAAACAATTTGTTTTTAAGACGTTTCTGGGGGTGTCCAGTGCCGTAGAATCCAAATCTGGCCTCCATTTCGGCTCATTCCGAACCCCGAACCCGAATTCGAATAAATTTTCCAAAATTTTTATTTTTCCCTCGTTTTTGGAAGAAAGCAATAGCCGAATCTTCATCGGGGACTTGGGCAATAAGGGCATCATAATTCATGGCCATATTTGCGGGAAATGAGCAATGGTATTTCCACCTCCTTTCCGGTCATTTCATGTTTCCCTCCCTTATCAGAAAACCGCCATCCCCCCCCCCCCATTTCCAGTGATTTCCCTCACATTTTAAACTCGGGAATTTAAGGTCATTTATGCCTGTTATCAATCGGGAGAACACATGCAAATTGGTGTGCAAATGTTGAAGGAGCAACAGCAAATATTTCACATCGAATAATTACGATTATGCGGAAAAATACAAATTTTGGAATTTTGGAGAATTTATTTGAATTCGGGTTCGGGGTTCGGAATGAGCCGAAATGGAGGTCAGATTTGGATTCTACGGCACTGGAAACCCCCAGAAACGTCTTAAAAACATTTTTTTTGTTTGGGTCACATAAGATGAGATTTAGAAATTGAAAATGAGGATTTATGGTTTTGTTGTCGAAGAGTCGATAAAGCATTTATCAATTTATTGCGTTTTCGAATTTGTACAGTATTTTTTGGGGTTTCTGTAAAATTTGCTTTGGTGTGTTTGAATTCAGCACCGGTTTAATCAAGGCTCGCAGATTTGATGCTTTAGCATCTTTTTAGTGTTTTTTGGAAAGTCAATGATTTTAAAAATGATTGTTTTTGTGTGTTTTGAGGATTTTAATACAAAAGGTGGATGCTCTTTGGACTTTCCCAACGATGTTTGTCTCCCCTAAATTTGACCTCCAAAATATTTCCCGCCCGATAAGAAATAATTATTAATTCCATTTTCGTAAATAACTCGCTCTCCCTTTTCGGCACTGCTGCCTCACATGCTTATCTCTAGAGAGAAATGACCCTCGGCTTGCCTCTCCCATTTTTGTCCTATTTAAAGGCACCCTGCTTGCCACTCGGATCACTTCCTACCAGTGTTTTGGACCGAGACTTGATCCCGAGACTCGAGAATTGACCTTCAAAACCCCGAGAATTTAGGTTCAAAATAGAGTTGCTCCCCGACCCCTTGGGGGCGGTTTCAAATTAGCCCCCCCCCCCCCCCCAAAATCGGTTTAAAATGGTCGCACCAAAAAACCAAATTGATCGCTTTCGACCTAAAAACTCACATTTCATTCAATTGTTTCTCCAATTTCTTCGGATTGTCCGACATTTTTTCTCGGACCCGAAGTCGAGCAATTTTTTGAAAACAATTTCCAAAAATCATTTGTTGTAATTTAGTGCTCTTGAATTGTTGTCATAAATGCAGAAAACCCCAATCGACCGTCTTCATCTTCGCGGCGACTATTCTCGTATGTTTTTCATTAAATTACTCAATCTTTTTACAATTTAAGCGTTTTTTGTTCATTTTAGTATACAAATTCTATCAGCAAATCCGGGAAGAAATGAAAAGAGGATCCGGCGGGCCAAGCAAAGCGCCCAAATGGAAGGAGGATAAAGACGAGAATGAGAGCCACAGTTTTCACTCGAAGAAGAGCGGTTGGGGATTTGAACAGTTCACCAAGTTTGAGGTGTCCATATATCAAAATGTCTGCCGGGCTTTACAAAAAAATGATTTAGGAATTGGTGGACCCGCCGGACAACGGATGGTATGACACGAAGAACGACACGGTGGTTTTGAGCGCCGAAGTGACTGCCGAAGAACCTACCGGAGTCGAGTGATACGGAAGCCGATTTGTTTAAAGTTTCGTTGGCCAACACCAAAATTGAAACAAACTGGACCGGACTTCAAATACAAATTCTAATGAGAAGCCCTCTTTTTCTTTGTAAAGATATGTACGGTCGCTGAATTTTATTTAATATTTATTCAATTCTTTTATTTAACATTTATACAATTCGTTTTGTTTTCAAATTTGTCTGTTTTGATGTATTGTTGTCATTTTGCAAATTTTTCGGTAAAGTGAAGAATATCAAAAACTTTTTCTGAGACGAGATTTTTCGAAATCGAAATTTGTAGAAAAACCCTCAAAGAGGGCATTTTGGCCAAGAAAAGCCCAATTTTCTTTAGAGAAATGGTTGAAATTTTCAAAAAAACCCCCGGCATTGACAGATTTGTTGAAAATTTTTGAAGATATCAGTCCTTTTCAAGAAAAAATATATGAATTTTTTGATGCAGTGCCGTTTGAATCTTTGAGTCAATTTGTTAAGAGATTTGCAACCAAAGTTTTAAAAATATGGCAGGTTTTTGTGCTTCTTAGGAATGGGAAAGCCAAAATTTTGGAACATTTTTAACGATATTTGATTTTTGATATATTTCTAAAATTTGCAAAAAATTAATTCCTGAGAATTAAAGCGATTTTTAAACGGTCGAATTTTTGAAAAGTAAGGATTCAGCTAATTTAATGTTCACACTCTCGAACATCCCCTCGGGCAATGAATGCTCCCCGCTCGTGTCCCCCTTAATTCGGCTCCGCTTGGTACTCACCAAAAGCCTTATCAGGGCTCAATTGTTCTATTTATTTTCATTATTTATACGGTCCACGGATTGAAGGAACAAAAATAAAATCGTCACAAAATGAATGGTAAAATTCTATTAAAATGGTTAACAAATTATTTTGAATTGATTTTCTTCTTTGTTGGCGAATGAAATGCGACTTGAAATGGCTGAATCTCAGAAGTCTGTCCAAGCGATAGTCGGCGCCGAATTGGGAATTGGTAAAAAATAAGAATTTACCGTCCGAAGAAACATAAGCCGTTTGCGGTCATTTTTATTCCATTGTTTTCCGCCCGAATGCGCACACTTTCTCGTTAAAATTCTCAATGATGCCTAAATGATTGGCCCCGGCGGGGGAACTCTCGCAAAAGAAGCCCGGCGGGAATGCCGGTTCCATCAATTTCTAGAAGAAAATGAAGAAATTACTAAGAAAACATTTAAACTTTCCTTAAAATATTTGTTAGCCAACTTTCAGCTGGACTTTACACAGACCCTTATCGAATTGCGGTCGCAATTGTTTTACCCGGACAAAAAACCAAAAAAAGCCGGAAACCGCCCGAGTTTTTGTCATTGTCATGTTCATTCTTTTAAATTAACATCAAACAGAATGCCAATAAAGAAAATGAAATATATACATCGCACAGTTATATTTAGAGACCGGACCCAAAACCCCAAAACCAATTTATATTGGATATTTTTGTACAATACCAATACCAAAACTATTGACCAAATATTGTTTGGTCAAAGTTTCCGGTCTCTAGTTATATTAGTAGATATGGGATTTAAAACTGTCAATCGTTATTAATTTTCCTCTTACAATTGTAAACATAATTTTTTTTAGTTTTTGAAACTTTTATAAAAAAATCAAAAATAAAAATTTAGAAAATCGGGACCGGGATTGACCGGGAGGGACCGTGAAAGCCGGGATCGGGACCGGGACCAGCATCTCGAACCGGGAAAAACCGGGACTGGCAATAATTAACAAATTGCATTTATTTTTAGTGTGCAACTGCAAATCGCGAAACTGACTTTTTTTTGAGAGATTTTAATGTTAAGCAGCGCGATAAAATTTTGACAAATTCGAAAACAAAATGAATGAATAAAATGATTTAAACAACAAAGAAAAAAAGAGATAAAGTGATCGAAAACAAAATGGATAAAATATAGAGTAGCAGAAATTTTCTTCAACGTCAAAGCTTAGGGGAAACAAAAGAAGATTCATATTGAAAAGGAAAAAGCAACAATTTCAATGTTTAGTCAATGTTCTCAGTTTGAATATTTCCCTCCAAATTCCGTCGTCCTCCGTTCATTCATTCACTTTCTGTGCTTTCGTTTGCGTTGAGAAGTCTGAAAATTGAAATATAAAAAAGAAAATTGGCCGTGGATGGAATTTGGGAGGAACCGGGAGGTTGGCCAATGATAATTCGCCCCCCCCCCCAGGGGGTCCCGGTTTTGGCTTCTCACCCGTGGTGTTTGCTCCGCATGTGCTGTTTTAGGCCACTTGATTGGGCGAATTGATGGGCGCAATGGGGGCACTAATGATAATGCATTTAAAAAAGGGTTTTTTTACTTACTTTGAATGGCTTCTCCCCAGTGTGTGTGCGCATATGCTCCTTTGAATTTCCAGCTTGTGATGATCGATAGCCACAAATGGTGCACTAAATAATATTTAAATGTATTTTAAAAGGGGCTTTTCTTTCACGGAAAGTAAGGGATTGACTTGACGTTTCCGATTCTTCTATATAATCATATACCAATCGACTCCTCTCGATGAGAAAAATTGATCGGTTTTTTATGCTGCGACAACAACAATAAGCTGAGATACAGCTTCTCAAAGTTAACAAAACCATAGGGGGACCCTTTTGGTCAAAATTTATTGAAAATCCTTTTTATTCTAAAAATTGTCAGAAAAATATGTTATTTAATGCACTGATTATGAATTCCTCAATATAAAATAAAAAAGGAGAATTTAAAGTGGTTTTTGAATCGGTTGAAATGTTTAAAAATTAAGGGAACAACGACTCTCCTTCACTTTTACCTCTTTAACTTACTTTGAATGCCTTCTCCCCCGTGTGGGTGCGCATGTGCTTTCTCAAATTTCCAGCTTGTGATGATTGATAGTCACAAATCGTGCACTAAATAATATTTAAATGTATTTTAAAAGGGGCTTTTCTTTCACTTACTTTGTATGGCCTCTCCCCCGTGTGAGTGCGCATGTGCGTCTTCAGATCGCAAGTTTGTGACGATTGATGGCCACAAATCGTGCACTAAATAATATTTAAATGTGTTTATAACAAGTCTTTTCGTTCAATTTACTTTGTTTTGTACTTACTATGTATTTCCTCCGCTCATCATCAGAATTTTGTGGCTTTGGGCAAAAAGCGACAAAATCAGGGCATGCTTTTTGTTGCTCAGGATTTGCCGTTTGCTTTTGCTCAAGTGCATTTTAACTGGTTTTCAGTGTGATTTTTGTCATTTTCAGATGGCATTTTTCCCGTTTTAATTTCGTTAAATTGTTTTGTAAGTTCCTTGACCATCGGCTATCTTTGAGAGTTAAAATGTGCATGGCTGCTTCTTCTTTAAGTTTGTTCACAAAAATTGTCATAAAAAGATGAAAATGGGAATTTGTCAAACTTAATTCAACGGGATAAAGCTGTTTTTCATAATTTTTGTAGCCTTTTTTGTGGGCTTTCCTATGGTACCATTCATTTCTCAAAATAATGGCTAATGCATCCCTAATGATGGCATTTCTCAAATGGCAAATCAAATTGAAAATTACCCTGTTTTTTGAAATCCTGCCTAATCTCTTTTTTATTTTATTTTTATTTATAATTAATTCTTCCTTTTTAGTATTTTTATAACTTTTAAAAAATTTCAGCCCCCCTCAAAAAAAAAATTTCAAGGAAATATGCGCAAAAAAAAGTGATTGATTGGTTACGAATTTAAATGCAGAGATTTACATAAAATTTTTTATTACCAAATAATAAATAAACAAAATATATTTGTTTTTGTGATTTAGTACATTTTAATCGTTTAGAAAAATTCCGTAACTTCTCTTGCGTCCAAAATTAGTCAAAAATCGAAAAATTTGGTCGGAGGTTATCTCTTCTTACTCACAAATCAATTCCTTCACATTCAACTCAAATTTGAGCTACTAAAAAAATGTCCATTAAATTCGTGCCGGAAACAGAAAATGTCCTCATTGGTGATCAGTGATCACTTTCAAAATTTGCTACTAAAAAATTGCCGCAAAGAGAGCTCCCCATTTTTAGAAAAATGCCAAAATAGGTTTGAAATTATTCAAAAATAGGTTCGAACCTACCATTAGGTCGAAAACCCAAAAATAGGTTTTTAGACCCAAAAATGTGGCAATTACTGACTCAAAAATAAACGACAAATTTTAGCGTTTTTCGTTAATTAAAGAAATTTTACCGTTTTAACATTTGAATTTATTCTGACAATTTAACAAAAATAAAGCAGCAGCAGAAGGCGAAGAGATGCAATCATTCGATTAAATTACATAAAAAGCAAAGAATTTAATTAAATAATTAAAAGAAACGAAAATATCCGCCCCGGTTTGGGCACTTTTAGAAAAATGCCAAAAGTTCTTTTTAGGGTTTAAAATTAATCAAAAATCCTTCTCCATAAAATTCGTGTCGAAAAGTTCTTTTTGTGGCGGCGTTCACTCAGTTCCTCTCTTTACGTTCAAGCCTAAATTTGGTGTTTTCCAAAAGAATAATGTTCATGTAATTAATTCTTGCCCCGGAAACATTCGATTAAATTACATAAACAGCAATTTCAATTTTAGATAATGAATAAAAATTTTAAACAAAATATTTACGTCAAATTAATTGGCACATTTTGTGCCAGTAATTGCCTGAATCCATTGACCATCCAGTCGAGTGAATACCTTCATCTCAACTTTGACAGAAAAATTATTTAAATTGCATTAGTCCCAAAATCTGCAACAAAAAATGGACAACCCTCGCCCAACTTAATCAATTCTTTTAACCAATTTGTTGCTTACAGTTTAGTGGTTTGCCAGAGAGTACGCCAATTTGAATAAAATTTGTGCCATTGTTGGCAAGCAATGCGCTTCCACTGTCGCCCTATAAAAATTGGAAACGAAAATTTTTAAATAAAATTTTTTTGATTGGTCACCACCGACCGACCAGGAAAAGAATTTAAATAATTAATTAAAAAATTAGGTAGCCTGTCAATTAGCAATTGTGAAGGAAACAAACCCTTAACACATTTTGGTATTTTGGTTGATTAAAAGTGAAGAAAAATTAGAAAGAGTCAGATTTCTAAGAGTTTGGCATTTTGCCGGATTTTCGGACATTTTTGGCATCCGCCGGTTACATCCCCGCCACCGACTAACAATCTGAGTCGTTTCAAAGCCAATGCAAATTTTATTGTTTTTATCCGGCAGCCCTTTGCAGTCAGTCAATTGGACAAATCGGCCCCGAAGCTGCTTCGTAGGTTTTGTTGTAGGCAATCCTTTTTAATTATTTAATTAAAATTGAGGTAAATACATTAATTAACGATCCGTTTTTCCCCATCCCGCAATAATGGCATTTCCGCTTCGGAATTTTTCCGCCGGTCCACAATGAATACAAATTGGATAAATTGGTCCACAGATTGGGTCGTTGAGCTAAATTATAAAAAAATATTATAATATTAAATTTAATATTTTTAAACAAACAAAAAAATGCCTTTATTAACGCCAAATCGAATATTCCAGTGTCCTTTAGACTACATTTTGGATGAACGAACACATTCGAGTTGCTTTGTCGTTTTTGTACAATTTCAAAGCCTCTGGAATCTCTCTGAGCAATCTCTGTAGAGCTCGAATTGAACACTGAAAAAACAATTTGAAATAATTAAATTAAAATGTGAATTATTTAAAATTTAACCCAAATAGAATTTCTGTCTTTCTGCAAGAAGGCGGCAACAATGTGCAGCCGTCAAAACAAATTCGGGTGTAATCAGCGAACCGGAACATCCCCATTTAGAGATGTTGTTTGTTGTCTTATTAAGTTTTAAGAAGTAAAAGTGCACAGTCCACGGCATTATTCCAATGTCAATTGGGCTTCCGTGAGAAATCTGTTCGAATTTATAACACTTAAAATCATTTGATTTGTCGCGATGGCGGCTGATCACATTGCTTCCGGCTACCGGAAACGAAACCGGGGACCCATTAAAATTAACCGGAACCGAAGTCGGCTTTTTAAAAGACTCGGCCTGATCGGCGGCTTTACCGGTCTTAAACTGTCTAATTAATTAAATCATAATAATATTTAATTAACAAAATATAAAAAATGTCCAAAGATTCATTCTGCTGGACAACAATTCTTACCAGCGGGTTTCCCGCAAGATGATGGGCATTTGTCGTGTTAAAGCTGACGCATTTTGTGTGCCGTTGTTTGACCGCCAGCAATTTACATTCATCCGGCGCCAGCAGCGTTATTTTGGTCGGCATTTGGCCCAATCGCGGAACAATGTCCACCCCCAACAGCCAAAGTCCGGCATAATCATTCAAAAATGGGCCAAACTTTAATTGCTCAAAAAATTGTTGGCCAAATTTCAACGGCTCCTTTTCAGCTAAATGATTTTATAAAAAAATATATTTTATAAGGAATTAAACCTAGTGTTCGGCAACGGCTACGTTTTTTCGATAAATCGCGATATTTTTTATCGAAATATCGTATCGTGCCGAACACTATTAATTACCTCCACCAATCGTTAAAGTTTTCTCGGAAATTTGGTTCAAATTTAATTCGAAATACGCTGGTTCGGCGCCATGGACTTTGGTTCCGCTAAATTGTTTTGATAGAAATATTTAAAAATATTAAAATATATTAACTTTATGCTGAAACTTTCGTTGCCGACCATAATTTTGCTGTCGCTGATTGAAATTTGAATTTCCCTGGCATTTTGCCCACATTTGCTCCGCCCACTGAATATTTTGTCGAAACGAAATCGTCTTGACACTTTCCAAGACAGTCTTTCATTCCCGCCGAACAATACGCTTTTGTAGCACCATGTGAAACTAAAATTTGAAAAAATTAAAATGATAATCCAACTCGAAACTTTGGGCATTTTCCTAAAAGTGTTATGTAAATTGTCGGCGGGTCAGCATTTGCCAATTCGATGGTTCTTAATTTTCAAAATTAAAAACGTTTTATTTTTTTTCAAAATTAGCCCTCGGACCGATCGAGAATCTCGGGCCGAGATTTTGTGAGATTCGAGAGTCCTCAATTCCCGGCTCTCTTAATCGAACTCTCGATCGGTCCTCATTCCAGGCTCTAATTGAAATACTTGTTCCCATCGACTCGGTTGAACAGATGCACGCCGAACACGAAGATGAGGAGAAAGTAATTGCACAAAAACATCTTTTGACCAAAAAGAATAATTTTTATAGAAAATTTTGACGATTTAAATCAAAAAATGCTAAAAATGATTTTACTTTTTGTTTTGGCTAATGGGGGGCTGGGAAATGTGTGAATCATTCGTCAAAGGTCGCTTTTGCTGATGTGTACAAGCCGAGCTATGTTAAAGAGAGGAATTTAAGGAAATTCATTTTAATGAAAAAAAAGAATGCCCACAATAAACAGAAAAAAAATTGATGCAATTGTCTGGAATCCTGCTTTCCGGACCCAAAAATGTTCGGAATCCGGCAATACGTGCCCAAAAAAGCCGTCAACTGAATTTGTCGCACCGCGGACGGACTCATTGAACACTGGTGGTGGTGAGTGATCATGCCAAAGTCAAAATGCCCTTTCAACCAACCACCGCCCCTTCTTCATTCAATGTGCTCCCTTCACTTTTGTGGATCAACATTTTGCCAAGCCGATATCAATGCATATTAAATTAAACAAATTGAGTCACTCATTCTCTTTTATTTTGCACATAAATTAGCGTTGTCACCTTGTAAGCCACAACCTTAATTGAATCCTATCATATTTATTTTTAAGACATGTCCTGGACTTGTCGTGCAGCTTCTCAATTCAGCATTGTTTTTTTGCAAGAAAGGCGGTGATTGCCTTCACTCCCGGAAAATGCGACACCAGAAAATCCGACAGTAGAAAATGCGACACCAAGAAAATGTTTTTAAAAATTGAAAAACTTTTTAAAACTTATTTTTCTATTAATTTTTAATAAATAATATATGTAATTGGTTTCCTTATGCAAGTTTGCCGGTGGCTATTAATGGTTCTATTAGATAAGGGAGGCCCAAATGCAATACGGAACACGGAATTACGGAATGCCCAAAATGCGGAACACGGAAATATGGAATGATCAAAATAGGAAACGAGACACGGAAATATGGAATTACGGAATGCTTAAAAATACGGAATGCGAAAATACGGAATTGCGGAATGCCTAAAAAAAATACGAAACACGGAATACCCAAAATACAAAACATGGAAGATTGCCCAAAAATTGGAACACGGAATTACGAAATGCCCAAAACACGGAATTACGGAATGCCCAAAATACGGAACACGGAAATATGGAATGATCAAAATACGGAAACGAGACTCGGAAATATGGAATTACGGAATGCTTAAAAATACGGAATTGCGGAATGCCTAAAAAAACACGAAATGCCAAAATACGGAACACGGAATTACGGAATGCCCAAAATACGAAACACGGAATTACGGAATGCCCAAAATACGGGACATGAAAATACGGAATGATCAAAATACGGAAACGAGACACGGAAATATGGAATTGCGGAATGCTTAAAAAATACGGAATGCGAAAATACGGAATTACGGAATGCCCAAAATACGGAACACGGAAATATGGAATGATCAAAATACGGAAACGAGACTCGGAAATATGGAATTACGGAATGCTTAAAAATACGGAATTGCGGAATGCCTAAAAAAACACGAAATGCCAAAATACGGAACACGGAATTACGGAATGCCCAAAATACGAAACACGGAATTACGGAATGCCCAAAATACGGGACATGAAAATACGGAATGATCAAAATACGGAAACGAGACACGGAAATATGGAATTGCGGAATGCTTAAAAAATACGGAATGCGAAAATACGGAATTACGGAATGCCCAAAATACGGAACACGGAAATATGGAATGATCAAAATACGGAAACGAGACTCGGAAATATGGAATTACGGAATGCTTAAAAATACGGAATTGCGGAATGCCTAAAAAAACACGAAATGCCAAAATACGGAACACGGAATTACGGAATGCCCAAAATACGAAACACGGAATTACGGAATGCCCAAAATACGGGACATGAAAATACGGAATGATCAAAATACGGAAACGAGACACGGAAATATGGAATTGCGGAATGCTTAAAAAATACGGAATGCGAAAATACGGAATTGCGGAATGCCCAAAAAAATATGAAACACGGAATACCCAAAATACAAAACACGGAAGATTGCCCAAAAATTGGAACACGGAATTACGGAACGCTCAAAATACGTAACACGGAATACGGAATGCCCAAAATACTGAACACGGAAATATGGAATTACGGAATGCTTAAAAAATACGAATTGCGGAATGCCCAAAAAATACAGAAATTACGGAATGCCCAAAATACGGAACACGGAAAGTGGGGGTTCAGATCTCCGACCATGTTAGTGATTGTTCTGACTTTTTCTGAACATTTACGGTGGTGTAATTACGGTGGTGTAAACAATTCTAAAACCTTTTTTAATTTTTCCAATTTAAAAACAAATATTTTAGATGACAATTCATAAGTTTTTCATTCATTTTTTGTTGGAAGAAATGAAAAAAACGTGGGAGAGGACCCTTGTTTTGCAACATTCCTAATTTTTAAACCAATTCTTAACAAATCTTGTTCAATCTTCAAGAAAATATTTCGTGCGGCGCCTATCGGCGCCGCCCGACCCCTTACCATTCCTAAAAAGCTTCAAAAATTACCGTATTTTTAAAATTTTGGCTGCAAATTTCTTAACAAATTGAGTTCAAATTTTAAAGATTATGAGCAATGTTTCATTCAGAAAATAAGCATTTCAGCAGGGGTTCCGGGTTTATTTCAACTTAAAACAAATAAATTTTGATGAATCCCAAAAGGGTCCACCCTTTGGGAAAATTTAACTAACAAAAATAAACACTCACTACCTTTTAAATTTTTTAAAATTGAAGACATCTCGAGAAGTAAAACTGATTAATTTTTCTGCATTTTTAAACTTTATTTCATTTGAAATCTAAACTTTAAGGTGAGATTTGCATTCTATAAAAGTTTACTCAATTTTGCTGAGCAAAAATTAAAATCCAAAAATGTAAATACTGCCATCTAAAATGTTTTTTAAATTTTTAGAAATTATTTTCTCCATCATACATAGAAGAGTGGGGTACGTTTCGTTCCCGCCGTTTCGTTCCCGCCGTTTCTTTCCCGCCATTTCGTTCCCGCCGTTTCGTTTCCGGGTACTGATGTTGTAGTCACTTTTAGCTTTGTCAAAAGCTTTTACCAATTTATAATACAAATAAAAAATGTTTGGGAACGAAACGGCCGGGAACGAACTGGTCCGAAACGGCGGGAACGAAATGGCGGGAACGAAACGTCCCTTTCCCACATAGAATGCTTACAGAATGGAAAATTGTTTTATCGCTAATCGCATATCGCTATCGCATTAGAAAATGGTTTTATCGCCGATCGCATATCGCTATCGAAAATTGATATCGCTTTTTTGGCGCGATACACATCCTTGATCCGTACCCATTCGTGTCCGTCCCTTTTTTGAAATTCCTATATCCGTGTCCATCCATATCCAGATATATCCGCGGATATCCGGATTAAGAGTTTTTTCAAAAAATTTATGGCGATAAAAATTTGATTTATTCCGACAATTTAACAAAAATAAAGCAGCAGTAGAAGGCGAAGAGATACAAAAACTTGATTAAATTACATAAAAAGCAAAGCTTTAATGAAAATATATACATAATCAAAGAACAAAATTATTGTTTCATTTTTTTGGCGCATAAAAAGCAATCTCAATTTTAGAATTCCAGCAATTTAATTGGCACATTTTGTGCCAGTAATTCTCTGAATCCAGGGACCATCCAGTTGAGAGTATGCCTTCCTCATAGCTTTGAAGGAAAAATTATTTAAATTGCATTAGTCCCAAATCTGCAACAAAAAATGGACAACCCTCGCCCAACTTAATCAATTCTTTTAACCAATTTATTGCCTACTGTTTCGTGGTCTGCCAGAGAGTACGCCAATTTGAACAAAATTTGAGCCATTGCTGGCCAACAATGCGCCGCCACTATCGCCCTTAAATTTAGCAACAAAATTTTTAAATAAAATTTTTTTTGACTGATAAAACACAACCAGACCAGGGATGCCGGGTTTCTGGACATTTTTGGGTCCGGCATGCCGGATAATTTTTTTGGAACCGGTTACATTCCTGCCACCGACCAACCTGCTGAGTCGTGTTATACTCAATGCAAATTTTAATGCTTTTATTCTGCGCCCCTTCGCAGTCAGTCAATTGAGCAAATCGGCCCATAAGCTCCTTTGAAAGGTTTCCTTTGGCTAAATTGTAATTGTAGCCAATCTTTTTTAATTTAAATTAAAATTAAATATATTTAATTAACGATGCGTTCTTCCCCATCCCGCAATAATGGCGCTTCCGCGTCGGAATTTTTCGACCGATCCACAATGAATACAAATGGGAAACATTGGTCCACAGATTGGCTTTTCGAGCTAAATTACAAAAAAATTATTTTATTATATTGAAACAAAAATTAAGTTTAATTTTTAATGGTTAAAATCAAAATTAAAACATTTAAATTCAACACAAACTACCTTTATTAACGCCAAATCGAATCTCCCAACCATATTGTTTTGATCAAATTTGTGATGAACGAACACATTCGAGTTGCTTTGTCGTTTAAGTGTAATTCTAAATCCTTTGGAATTCGGAGCGATCTCTGAAGAGTTCGAATTGAACGCTTAAAAAATCAAATTAAAATGGGCTATAATCATTTTTTTAAAATTAACTAAGATAGAATTTCTCTCCATCTGTAATCACGTTAAAACAATGTGCAGCCGTCAAAACAAATTCGGGTGAAATCAGCGAACCGGTACATGCCGCTTTTTTGAGCTTGGTCTTAACAAGTTTTTCGATGCCAAGACGCACAGCCCACGGCATTATTCCAATGTCAATTTGGCCTCCACCAGAAATCTGTTCGAATTTATAACACTTAAATTAATTGAGTTGTCGCGATGGCGGCTGATCACATTGCTTCCGGCTACCGGAAACAAAACCGGGGACCCATTAAAATTAACCGGAACCGAAGTCGGCTTTTTAAAAGACTCGGCCTGACCGGCGGCTTTACCGGTCTTAAACTGTCTAATTAATTAAATCATTAATAATATTTAATTAACAAAATATAAAAAATGTCCAAAGATTCATTCTGCTGGGACAGCAATTCTTACCAGCGGGTTTCCCGCAAGATGATGGGCATTTGTCGTGTTAAAGCTGACGCATTTTTGTGTGCCGTTGTTTGACCGCGCAGCAATTTGCATTCATCCGGCGCCAGCAGGCGTTATTTTGGTCGGCATTTGGCCCAATCGCGGAACAATGTCCATCCCCAACAGCCAAAGTCCGGCATAATCATTCAAAAATGGGCCAAACTTTAATTGCTCAAAAAATTGTTGGCCAAATTTCAGCGGCTCCTTTACAGCTAAAACATTTTATTAAAAATATATTTATAGAATTAGGTACCTTTGCCAATCGTTAAAGTTTTATCGGAAATTTGGTTCAAATTTAACTCGAAATACGCTGGTTCGGCGCCACGGACTTCGGTTTGGCTATAATTATTTTAATGGAAATGTTTGAAAAATATTAAAATATATTAACTTTATGCTGAAACTTTCGTTGGCGACCATAATTTTGTTATCGCTGATCGAAATTTGAATTTCCCTGGCATTTTGCCCACATTCTTTGCTCCGCCCACTGAACATTTTGTCGAAACGAAATCGTCCCGACACTTTCCAAGACAGTTTTTCATTCCCGCCGAATAATGCGCTTTTGTAGCACAGTGTGAAACTAAAAATTTGAAAAAATTAAAATGATATCCAACTCAAAAAACCTTTGGCATTTTCCGAAAAGTGTTATATAAATTGTCGGCGGGTCAGCATTTGCCAATTCGATGGTTCTTAAATTCAAAATTAAAAATGTTTTCTTATTGAAATTAGAGTCCCCGGACCGATCGAGAATCTCGGGCCAAGATTTTGTGAGATTCGAAATCCCGATCGGTCCTTAATTCCGGGCTCTCTCAATCGAACTCTCGATCGGTCCTTAATTCCGGGCTGTAATTGAAATACTTGTTCCCATTGACTCGGTTGAACAGATGCACGCCGAACACGAAGATGAGGGGAAAGTAATTGCACCAAAACATTATTTGATCAAAAAGAATAAATTTTGAAAATTTAGACGATTTGAAAACGCAAAAATGTGAAAAATAATTTTACTTTTTGTTGGCTAATGGTGGGCTGGGAACTGTGTGAATCATTCGTCAAAGGCCGCTTTTGCTGATATGTGTACAAGCCGTGCTATGTTATAGAGAGGAATGGAAATTCAAATTAATGAAAAAAGAATGCCTACAATAAACAGAAAAGAATTGATGCAAATTTCATAAAAATTTCATCTTGGCAACATTTTTTGCGTGGGTTACTTTTAGAAACATTTTATTTTAGTTTGGGTTCTCAATCTAATTTTGGAATCCGGCATTATGGTCTCAAAAAAGTCCGTAAAGTCTGAGGCATTCCGATGTCCGAAATCTGGCCCAGACTCAAAAATGTTTCGAATCCGGAATTACGGTCCAAAATGGCCGGAATCTGAAAGATCGGACAGACATAAAATGTAGCATTTAATTTGCATAAATATTTTAAATATTATTCATTTTCAAATTGGTGATCCACATATTTTTTTTTCACAAACACAAAATCTTCTACACCCTTAATATTTTTAAGGATGATGAATGGATTTGAAAATTAAATTATATATATTATATGATTGGCCTCGCTGTTCCCAATTTTTTAGAAGCAATTTTGGAAATGATCATTAGAGCTGGGATTTTTATGTAAACATATTTTGCATACTTTGGGGTTTTGAGCATATTTCGAGCATATTTGGCACTTTTGGAGCATATTTTGGCCTTTTTTCGTGCATATCGATTCCAGCTCTAATGATCACCAATGAGGAGATTTTCAGTTTCCGGCTGAATTACATGGGCATTTTTGGTATTTACTAGTGATGCACGAGAGTCTCGGTCTCGAGAAATTTCTCGGGTTTTTGGATCTTGGTCTCGAGTCTCGGGTACCTGGACTCGAAAATCGAGACTATTTTACACCCCTAAAGATGGCATTTTTGGTGAGAATCCTTATATAAAAAGGAGGTGTTTGTTTGTTTGTAACATTGTTGAATTTGGCGAGAACGTTGTGCCAAAAGGTTAAAATTGAAGAAGGGTAGACACGAGAAGTAAAAGAATAGTGTGAAAAGTGAAGAGACTTGAAAGAAGAAGAGATCAAAAATGAGTGATAAGGTGGGGTAGAGATATTGGGCAAATGGCTACGATGTAAAAAATTTTTTTTTTTTCAATTAATTAATATTTAAATACATTTTTTTATTAAAATTTTTAAACAAAAATGTTTGAAGGAAAATAATTTTATTTAAAGGAAGGGGAGGAGAGGAAAGGGAGAAAAGGAAGGGATGAGCATTTTTAAATTTTTGGTTGCAAATCTGTTAATAAATTGAGTCAAAAATTCAAAATTTTTTCTCGGCGGCGCCTATCGGCACCGCCGACCCCCCAGCAGAAGTGAAGTAGAATTCTTTAAAAAACTTGTATTACTGACCAATCTAACAAAAAAATGCAATAAAAACCCCAAAAATACACTCCTAAAATAAAAATAGAAATTCAAATCGGCCCAAACATTTCCAAAATCCCTTCAACGGCAACAGGATCTAATCGGCGCACCAAAAAATGGACGGTGACTAAACAAAATTTTCAATTGAATTTTTTAAATACGATTTTTATAATTTTTAAAATTTAAGGATGTAATTAAGCGTTGGAATAGCACTCTGTATTTGCTAGATAATGGTTTAGTGTAAAATTGTTTATTGAAAATTTGTGGTAAAACCAACGGCATTTTTCTCAACAATTTAATATTAGATCATAAAAACCAATCGGAGAAATGAACGACCATTTGACAAATGTCCATTCGGAAAGTCCCCAAACCGGGACGGATACGTGGAAGGCGTACACGCTGAAATGCTGCCTATTTCTATTGAATGTTTTATAAATAAAAAAGAAATATTTCTTTTACAACTGTGAAGGAATTGATGGACGCATAGGTGAGTTAAAACGACGAACTTCTGGAATTGTTCGACGAAAACTTTGAGTTTATTTAGCCTGCTCAAATTCAATCAATTCGATTTAAATACTTGCTTCTTCAATAATTTTATTCCAATTTTTTACCATTAAAATAATGTAATATAAAGTAAAGATCAATATTCTATGAAATCAATTAACTGTTAAAATATCACATGTTTTTTCGGAAGCAGAGGCAGTTATTATGAACAGTTATCGTATGTCGAACTCCGTTTAAAAGAAAATCATCAATTTAACTGCACTTCTTAATAAAAATGTTGAGCTGTAATCACACTTATTGCCCTACAATTATTAATTAGAAATTATTTAAATATTTTTTATTTTTGGTGTCCAATTATCCGTTTGGTGCCTAATTGTTGTGCCCAATTGTCCGTCATTTTTTGTTGCCCAATTGTCCGAATTTCTTTGTTGCCCAAAGGAATAGTCACTGTCTGCCTCTGCATCTCTGCGCTCCCATTATGTATAAGCAATTCGTGTCTTTATATTCTTCGCCATTCGTCGCATTCATTTTTGAATTTCCCCGTTTTAAGCTTTGATTTAATCGATGCATGTGTTTACATCGGCCCCGTCGTTCATTCGTTCGTTAATAATCATTGACTCTTTCGTCACTAACACGGAACTTAAGCTCGCCGTAAACCTTAAAATGTTTCTCTGCAATTTAGGCACTAAAAAAAAAGGAGAGAATTCGAACCCGAAACAAGCTTTTTTCAAATTTAGTCAGAATTAAAAAATTGCGAGCCACTCGAAAGTCCTCGAAGAGTGGAAGCTAACATCTCTCCCACAAAGTAGTAAACAGCGTTAAAATGAAATTCTCAATAATAACAATTTTTAAATTTGTTTTTGTTCCTCTATTAAAAGTTGCTTGATCCATTCTACTTTATTTTAAACATTTTTTCAAATACACTCCCATGGAACCATCCGAAAGTCAATCTTCGTCAAACACTGGTGGTGATCATATCAAAGGTAAAATGTCCTTTTCAACAATTTTAATCCAAAATTTGGTTGGATTTCTCTTTTTAGACAATAAGTACAAACACAGCGGCCAAATTTTGTTCCGGATGCCAAATTCAAGGAATTTTCTGAAGGACGTGGGCCCAAGATCATACACAGTGACGCGGTGGAGTACATCAACGGGTTGCCATGGCGAATCTTGATCAATCATTTGGATGCTTACGTCGGCAATTTCCTGCAGTGTGATGGCGATAAAACCGGTGGGCGATATTTACATGTGATTATGATACTTTTATAAATGCGTTAATGATTAATATTTAGATATGACTTGGACTTGTGCAGCGACTCTTAAATTGTGCATCGTTTCTTGCAAGAAAAGCGGTAAATGCCTTAGGCAGCGATGAATGTCGTCACATTTTCAATGCAATTGAAAATAATTGGGGCTTTTCCGGAATTTATCGAATTCAAGGTGACCGAATAAAATGAATATTTTTAAATATTCTTTAATGTAGGATCTGATGGACCCGATGAATGGCTTACATAATGCGGAGGAGGACACTGTGACATTCAAAGCGATTGTGGTCGCAGAAGAGCCCAACGGAATGCCGTAAGTTTGCATCGTATTTGGCGCTTTTTGTTACTATAAAAATTGCCGGATTTTTGCCCAAGTAACGTTTATGAAAGATCCATTCAATTTTAGCGGTGTTCGTTCTGAAGACGTTTTGATGGTCAACGGAACAGTGGTATACTTGAACAAACACGTGAGTTAATGGCAGTTTGAATTTCTGTTTATCTTTATTATTTTAGCTGTTGGCGGCCCACTCGAAATATTTCAAAACTTTGTTTTTTGGACAAAACGCGGAAGAAATGCCAAAAGTTCAAATTGACGAAGTTCCGGACGCCGTCTCTAATTTTGAACGACTCATTTCCACAATGTGTCCGAAGTACGCGCAATTGGATGGTAAAAAAAATACAAACAATTTTATATTTTATTCTCTGTCGGCTTTTTTTGTTTTCGATTGGTATATGATTTGGGCGATTTGGAGTCTGAGCCCTATGAGCAATAAACAAAAAAATGAAAACCGATGATCGCGCCAAAAAATCTAACGTTTACTTCAATTTAAGTGAGATTTGTTCACTCAAATACAAAGTGTTCAATAATTGGGGGACACAACAAAAAAGTGTTGACATCAAACAATTTTAAATTCCCGGAAAATATATTCAAACACCAATTAAAGAAGCAGCAATAAATAAATAGTCAGGGCAAGGGGCAAATAATGTGGACAATTCCTGAATAATTTAAATGATTCGATTCACTTTTCAAGATATAATTTATTAGTGAAAAATTTTTTGTGTTTGATGTCCCTGGGGGTTATGCCCCGCCCCCTCTTTTTAATGTTTAAATTTACAAAAAGGGAAAATTTAAAATCAAGCACAGATTTTAAATATTAAGATGAATGCATTGAGAACGTTTTGATGTTGGCGAATCGGTTTTTGTTGGGCTCCGTTGAGAATCGTTGCTGCCACTTTCTGTTGAAAGAGAGCAAAAAGACGGCAATTTGCAAATTCCGAATGGCACACCAATGCGGCATTATTGGCATGAAGGTCCGAAATATGCAAATAAATTATATAATCATTTAATTCGATCAATTTCAGAAGAAAATTTTGAAAGAGATGACCAAGGAGGACTTTGATGTTTCCGGAGGAGAACTTTTTTAACATTCAATCGGAGATCGTCAAATTGGGCGATAAAGAAATTGAGGAACTGCGAGAACGCCACGAGGAACTTTTCGGCACGAAATGAGTTGCAGGAGAAATGCCTTAACTGTTCAAAACATTCGAATTTTATATTTTTTGATTTTTCACGTGAAAAATGCATAAAAAGTGTTAATGTGAGTTTTCGACCGTCAAGTTTTTTAAATAAAATTTAGTCCAGTTTCTGGACCATGAATCACACATTCAGCAGCTGTGAGAGATCTGAGCAAATATGTAATTGAAAATAAAAATTTTAAGTTTAATAGACACTGTTTAGGGGAATTCTTATTTTTCCCGTAAAAAAAATTTTTCACAAAGTTTAAATTATGCCAAAATTATGGCAAGTGTGGAGATATGGCAAATTTCCAAAATTATAGCATTTGCCATAAAACGAGTTTGATTTTTATGATTCCAATCAAAAACATAATTTACATTCAAGCGGGATTGAACTTGCACTACCCGGCTACGTAATTTAAGCATTTTTTCCAAATCCACTTCGCCAAACATGCAAATTTGCAACTTCTAAATTTATAGTGACGCAGAAGCAGGTTGGGCGAACCTTGCGCTTTAAGCTTTGCGAAACTTCTGTCGGATTTTTTGTATAGGTTAAAATGTCTGTTTTTTGTTAAGAGTTTGAGGGTCAATTTTCTTAACAATCGAATCAAAAAATTAAATGTTCTTGGCGAGCCTATTGGCACCGCCGACTAATGTAATTGTGCCCAACGTCGGTGCAGCACCATTGAGATTCACGTTGACAATTGTTGGCATTTGTGAACTGCTGGCCACACTGGCAATGGGAGCTGCTGCTGCTGCTTCTGCTGTTTGCTCTCCCATTTCTTCCGCAAAAGGGCATCATTTTGGCAAGCAGCCGCACAAGGTTAACACGCATTTCCTTGCAGATCAACAGCAATAAAAGCTGTAAATTCAAATGTTTTTTAAATTACATAACTGTGGGGCATGAATTTGTATTACCGTGTTTACTCTTTTAATTACCCCAGGCAGGGCTCTCAGATTGCCCTCTTTTAATGGCAAATGCCATTATTTTAAAAATTTGCCATTTACATTTGCCATTTCTCCACACTTGCCATTATTTTGCCATTTCTTGGAACTTTGGGGAAAATTCTCAGTTTTGAGGAAAAAATAACCATACCCCAAAAATCCTCAGGATCAGGCACGCAATAAATCAGATTTTTATTGTTTAAGCCTTATTTGCAAAAAACGGATGCCATTACAATGCCATTTTTTGGACCCCTCGATGCCATTACAATGCCATTTCTTAGAAGGCGTTCGCCACTTTTTCTCGTAGGTGATTTGAGAGCCCTGACCCCGGGGTAATTATTTTTCAACCTCTCCCGAGAGGGGGTAATTATTAGAGAGGGGGGTAATTAAAAGAGGGTATTTGTTTTATAAAAACTAATTATAATTCCGTTTTCCCTACCTCATCCGAGACGTAATTTGCACGTAAAATGAGTTGCATTGGATAAAACAACACTTGGCCAAAGGGGTCGCAGTGCAAAAAGTCGCTGAACCATTTGGTGTTGGCGGCGGCAATGTACGAGACATAACACACGGCCACCATTTGAATTGCGAAGCATGTGCAAGTGATGCGCGTGCTGTCTTTGTCCGACGTTGTGTTGCCTTGGGCATTCCACATTCGATTATATCCTTTAAATATTAATTACTTTTTAATGACTTTTATTGTTTCATTTTACTCTTAAGCCATGCCAATCGTAGAGCAATTGCCGCGTAAAGTGAGGACGAAACAATGACATAAGTCCAAGTGTAGGTGATAAAGTCTTAGAAATAAAAGTATGAATACATTTAAATATTTAAAAAGTTACATGCGTAAAAGGTAAGTCAAAGCGATGGCTAACAAATGCATAAACACACATTGCGCAAAAATAATTCTTAAATAAAAATAATATTAATAATTAAAATATATAATTCTTAATAGGATTGATTTGTATTCAAAAATTGTTTTAAAAATTCACACGTCATAATTAGGACGCGTTTCTTTCTTCTAGACAATACCATTAAGGCAACTTATCACCTAATTACTTTCTCACCTTTTTGTTGTTTTTTGTGAATAATGGAAAGGGAAGAACAAAGCGTGGACACGATTTGCAGCCAACGCAATGATGTGCAAGCGGATGCTGATCAAACTGTACACGCTGCAATTTGGGGCTAAGACACGAAGGACGAAGTTGCGTAAGCTGGGGAAGAGATAGACCACCAACGACTGGTTCAGTATGCCGCAGAGAGTGTTGAGAAGTCCAGGGATTATCTTATGAGAAAATGCAAGTAGATACCTAAGTACAGAAATCCCCTCGGGAGTTACTCAAGATAAGTACAGAATCCTCTCGGGGGCACTCAAGATAAGTACAGAAATCCCCTCGGGGGTTACTCAAGATAAGATCCCCTCGGGGGTTGCTCATGATAAATACAGAAATCCCATCGGGGGTTACTCAAGATAAGTACAGAAATCCCCTCGGAGGTTACTCAAGATAAGATCCCCTCGGGGGTTGCTCATGATAAATACAGAAATCCCCTCGGGGGTTATTCACTTTGCTTGCCAAAATGTATAAAGCGATGCGTTCGCGAGCCAACTTGAACACCGGATATGCACAAATCAGAATAAACAACTCGGAAAGAAGCAGAAAGGTAATAATTGTCACGCTCTGAAGGTTTGCGCCATCCTCGGCTTTTGGAATTGCGCTGCTGCAGTTCATAAAATTTGGTCTTAAAATAAATCGGTCCACTAAAATGTGTAGAATTTAGCAATTTGCTGTAAATAGATATTTATGTATAATAAAGGAAGGTAAAAATTTGAATTGGTATTTTACCCCCTCCCCCCCCCCCCCCCCCCCCCCCCTGCTAGAGTAAAAGATAACATCGTTTAGAGGCAGGGGTGCCATCGCCAAAACCCAAAAATGTAGAAAACGAGTTCAAAAACCTATAAAAAACGTGGCAAACTTGTCAAAAACCTGGGAAAACATGGCAATTTTTTTATGTAAAATTGCTCGAACAATCATTAACTAGCATATTTATTACCATTTTGAGCCATTGTCGATTTTAGGGGTGTGTTTTTACCTTTTTATTCCATTTAAGGAATTTCAAAAATGCAAATTTTTTGAGAATTTGTTTCACTTCCGGGGGGGAGGGCGAGGGGTCGGCGGTACCGATAGGCGCCGTCGGGGAAGATTTTTAAATTTTGATGGCAATTTGTTAAGAAAATTGGTTCAAATATTGGTGAAATGCTTCCTAATTTAAAAAAATCCAATAAATTGCGATTAAGGGAGAAACGGGGCAAAAACGTGGCACTCAACCCCAAAGCGTTCCAGCTTTAAAAAAAGTCGCAAACCCGTAGGAAAGCCCAAAACGTGGTAAATGCCCGTTTCCTGGGCAAAATGGCACCCCTGTTTGAAGGGTAAAGTAAATTATTATTTTAATTAATAATGAAATGATCACATTCAAAAAATCGGATTCAGATAGCCTATACATAATGTTGAATGAATTAAACCTTTTATCTTAAAAACTATGATTAAACATTCAACCTTCAAAAAAACTTGTTTTCCGCTTTTCGCAGACAAAGAAGAAGATCCTTCAAGTGGAGACCAATCCTGACAAAATCAGTCCCTATTCCGAGTCGTATTCCTCTGCAAAAAATTTTTGAAAAAAAAACTCAAAATCGTCCGTTGAGCCGAGTCGTATCTCTATGCTGTAAATGGAACAGCGAAGTTCCAGTGGAATCAATAAAATGTATTCTATTTTTATTAAATAATCTCAAAANTAATGAAATTCGAATCAAAAATTGCCAATTAGGATGATCCGGCAAATGGGGGACCGATATGATTAACTGATCAATTAATTAATATAATTTGCATACGAATTGCGAATTCGAACAAATTTTTATCTTCCGATATTGATACAACACTTTCAGCTGTGCAAAAGCGATAAACTTTCAATTCACACATGGCACATATTCAAAATTGCACAGTTAAATCATGGCCAACTCGCGCATGGTAAAATTTAAAAAGAATATAAAAAAGGAGGAGGAAATTAATATATCGGGAAATTTGCCAATAATCATATTCCTTAGATTTTAATTTTAAAAACTAATAAAAAAAGCAAATTATAAAAGTGGAAAAAGTTTTTGAAAATTTTTTNTTTGTATAAATTTTAATTAATCTTTTTTTTCNNCCAATCGTTTTTGTTGTGATTAAATTCAAGAACGCTAAGATCATCAGGCGGAACATTTGTTGAGAAGACACGTTGGTACAATGGCTAAAACATTTGCTGGAAAAAATACTTAAAATAATTAAATGAATTAAAAATATTCTTTTTAATTTTTTAAACTAATTTTTTAATTA